>VYZR01076275.1:3782-25301 GCA_013400675.1 Oxylabes madagascariensis | reverse complement strand
AAAAAAAAAAAAAAAAAAAAAAAGACACTTAAAATTCCCACTAGGATCAAGGATTTAGGTTTTATTATCTGAAGTGCTTCAGAAACTGGTAGTAAATAACACTTAATTAACCAGATTAAATAAGAAAATGTTTGTTTACATTATTCTATAAAGGAAAGAATCCCACAAGTTTTGTAACGTGAACTATGTTTGCTCTTCGAAGGAGTTAACAGAAACAGAGTGCCAAGCAGTTTCTTGTCTACTCACTGGCGACAGTTATGATCACGTTCAAGATAAGAGAGGGGTTGTATACATTTAAATGACTTGCAGTCCTAGCTTGTACATTTTAAATTGGCCAAATGCATCTATGTTTCATTTTTCCTCAACCACTCTTCACAGTATTTGAAATCTGTATTAGTTAATGACTCAGCTCCCAACATGTTTGGNACTATGAAATGACCAGTATTTTTTGTGTATCTTATTTACTTTGGATATTAGACCTAAACTTGTTTGTATTTATGAATGCTTTCTTAGTTGTTTAGAAAAGTAGTTGTTGGACAGCAGGGAACCATTTCACTTGCAGCTGTTTATTTAGTATTTATCATTTTAACAGTTCAGGAAAAAGAACATTTTCCAGCCTCATTTTTAACAAGAATTTCCACTCACTACAAGCTATCAACACCTTCACCAAGTCAGAAATATAAAACTGGCCTCATTCTCCTTACCTTATAATTTATAATGATGTTTTGGTAGCTGGTAATCTCAGCATGTGCAGTGGAGTCAGTCAAGGGACTCATGTACACCATTAGTAATGTACACAGTGGCTCTGAAAACGATTATAACATCAGGATTCTCAACTGTATTTTGAAAACATAATTTTCTGTGTAAAGAACCTCAAACTTTCAAAGAAAGAAAGAAAGCCAGCTGCATGGCAGGCAGTGATAAGCTCTACTGAAAATCAGGCTGTGCTAATATAGAATTGTAAGCCTTTTTATTTGCGTTTTAAGCCTTAGGAAATTTCCTCCAAAAGAGGAAGGCATAAATATCTTCTTAATTTAAATGGCTGCTACTTGATATCCTGATGAAGAAGAAATTAAAAGGTTTTGGTCTGGACTTTTGTTTAGGTTGGGTTTTAATTTCTTTTATTTCTTCCAGTCCTTGACTGCTGTGTTCACACTGGCTCAGAGGTTGTGCTTTTCCTGTGAGAAACATGCACAAGTTTCCTGAATGTAGGAGATTACTAGTGCTTAGGGAACAACATCACAGATGCAGTGAAGATAAGTGCGTTTGTGATTGAATGATCCCCCTTCTTCCATATTCTTCTCCTTTCAGCAAATGAAAGAGAAGTTTTCTGGATAAAATTAAAGTGGAAGGGGGAAGAGCTGAAATAATTTTCAAAAAACTGATCCTAGCTAGGGCAAAGCACCCCATTGATGTCACCAAGTAATATGTAAATTCCCGAATTATTACGTCCTTGCCAAAGAATGTAAATTTTTCACCTCCTTCAGTTACCTTACTTAGATTTACAGTGAATATTTGTATAATTCATGCCCTGTTGATGAGGGAAATGGTTGCCATTGATTTCAGTCATAGGATACTGGAACTTTTGATCCCTTTTAAAGAAAAACTAATTACTGCTGTGCCGTAATGCAGTATCTGAACAGATCAGATGGATAAAAAAGGCACTTGCCATGATAGGCAGGATTCAATCAGAGGTGACTATGAGGGTGTCAGAGTCTGGTCAGCAGAGTAGCTGACCAAAGCTTTGGAAACTCAGCACTAGTTCATATTTGGGAGACTTCTGCATTTACTCCTGCATTTTACTTGTTAGGGCCACAAGTGTCCTTCCAGGGGTCTGTCACTCCAGCATATCAAAGGCTGTTCACAGACAACACATGGACTTAAACAACTTGCTGATTCAAGGTTATGATCAAAGCTTTCTAACTGAGAAAAAAATATTGCTTCTTCTGTAGCATGTAGTCAGAGATGCATTTAATCTCACCTTGACTGATGTGTGCCATCCCTAGCAAGTAAAGGAAATGCTTACATACTTACAGCTACCTTTATTTTACCTTTATTTTAGAGACATGACTGTGGCACTTGCTGCACTGATTCCCCAGGATATTTATTTATAAAAAATTACTTCCAGAGCCTTTTAGTGCATTGACCTTGTTTCAGGGTTTAGCTGGGAGGAGGGAGAGCTGACTTTTTTTCTTAAGCACTGCAGGGGATTTCTGTCAGCTTGCTTTAACACTTCCCTTCAGAATCTTGCCAGGCTTTCAGGCTAAAGAATTTTCAGATGAAGCTAGCCATCATCACATAGGTCTTTGCATAGTCTCTGTTATTTTATGAATCTAAAATTCAATTGTTTTTCAAGCAAAGACAAAACAACGGCGTGCAAATATAAAGCTATCAGATCAGAATCATAAATGCATGGAAAAAGATATCCTGTAATGCATCAGATCTGCATGATACAGCGACCACTGCATGGACTGGCTTCATGCATTATATCAATTATGTGTCCAAAGATTTGGAAAGGAGATGTACCTCTATAGAATAGGACAGGGAAGAAAGTGAGATGTTACACTGTTGAATTTTCTTTCAAAAAGTAGAGTTTTCTTAAGTAGCAAGACATAAATTTTAGAAATCATAAAAATATTTTTATGCTCTGCAGCTGTGACAGCCTTAGCCATCTTTACCCTACCCAACCGTGACCCAAGTGGGTTAGCACTACCACTGCTATTAGCCACACCTTTTGCTGTTTCTTCCTGAGTGTTTCCATGTACAAATTGACAGATATATGGGAAATGCATATAGGTAATCCCTGAACCTCGTTCTCTGACGGTAGAAAATGTATCTACCATACAGTAGCATAAGATGCATCGGGGGTTTTTTGGTGGGAATTACCAAATTTGAGCCTCTTTCATTCCCCCAAAATTACTGGTTACATCCAGGCCATGAGGAAGTCCCTCACATATTCCCAGAGAACCATGCCACAGCAGTGATTTGGGATTAATGATAAAGAAAGCCTACTGATACACAACATCCTCCCCGTCTTACGATGCAGCAGGTACAATTGTGTCATCTGCGCTGTTACTGCCTGATCCTTGAACTCCATCTCTCACCTCCCTGTCACCGCTCCTCAATTGCACACAGGGCTGCCACAGGGCTCAATTGCACACAGGGCTGGAGAGGGGACGGATATACAGCCCTGGTCACAGATGGGGCTTAGGCAAAGTGCTCAGCTTCGTGGCATTTCTGTGCTAATCCCTGAAGCCTTTGCATATACCCTCACAGCAATGCACTTACACAGACTAGTGCCACTGCTAACCCTGCTTGGCCAGACAGAAGCTTACATGTGCAGGGTTAAATACCAAGAAGATTTGAGTGGTAGCTAACTAGGTGTAGGCAGGTGAAAACGTACAGCACTGCAAAATGTAATTCCACTTCCTCTTGCTTTTATTAGTGCCTCAAAGAACGGCTGGGTTATTCTAACTGTAGTGTAAGGTCTAACTAAAAAAAGAGACGTTTGGAGAAATCCTCCCTTACTTATATGTTTCAGGAATAGAAAGCAATTACATCATTCTTAGCAGAGAATGGAAAGAAAGCAATAAATAACACAGCTGCTCAGTGGTAACTAGAAAAGAACAGCCAGACTCAAAGCTTGCTATCTCTATTCACAGTGAAGAACTTAGGAGAGAAAAGATTATGACCCTGCTATGTGCATATTCTGAGGAAAATGTTGCTGGTTCTAGGCTTGTCTCTTAAAAGGGATGATTGCTAACGCTGTTAACTAGACTCAATTTTATCACTCTATGTCTATATGCCATGTGGTGCTATGTGCAATTCCAGGCACTCATTCCATCTCAAAGTGGACTTTATCTGGATTGCTGTCGTACCCCAAACTGCACTTTCATTAAAAGAATTACTGTTCCTGTCATCAGCTGGGTAAGAACAGCACCAGGAAATAAGCTACCTCTAAATGAAGAGATGAATTCTATTGGTCACAAAGCTGGTGAAATATTAGTCAAACATATAGCAGATAGGCTGTTTGGAAATGGGAGTTAGTGCCCTTGCTGGAGTTCCAAAATGCTGCCTGGCATTTCTGAGGATGCACTGGCATCATGTTTGCTGTAAGATCTTACGAAGGTCATTCAACCTCTCTACACCTCAGTTTCTTCATCAGTAAAATTATGACAGTTGTTTTCTACAGAAGTTTCCAAGTGATAGACTTAATTGTCAACACACTGCAAAACACTTAGAGATCTCAAATTGAAACGTAGTTCAGAAGTGCAAAGTATTATTGCTATTAGAAGTCCATTACAGCTCTGTTTTTTTTTGTCCAAACTGGTACTTTGGTACGTGCAGCTAGACAGCTTCTAATGTTATCTTGATTCACAAAGCACTTTTTGTGTGAGGGTTGACTCACAGTAAAATGCCAGTTAGAATTTTTTCCTCAGGAACTCACTGGAGCTTGGCTTACAAAATCTGAAAATTAAATCAACCAAAATAGGTCAAACACAAAACTATATGTCCTTATGTGTCCTCTTGTCCTCTTTTAGCAGTGCAGAAGATAGTTGTTGGTTTTTTTCTGTAAAATTTGGGCTTGTTGTGTTTCTTAGTTGGCTACGGTAACTGTATCATAGTTACATTTTGAATACCTGCTCATGCAAGTTTTCATTCCCTATTAAATATAGTTTAAAATGATAGGTTCATCTGTTTGTCATCCAGAAAAAACGTGCAGGGTATACAAGCAGCTGATGCTACTGAACATGACAAAATAGTGGATCATTGTGTTGTAGCTTGTTGGTAGCCACCACTACAGCGATATTTTCAAACCTTAAAAAAGGAACAAGGCATCTGAAATATAATCAAATGTTAATATAAGCTGCAGTTTTGCATTTACTTTCCCCCAGTAGCTAATTCTTTAGGAATTTATTCCTATTCACATAATCCTTTAAGTTGATATGTTTATTCTGTACCTAGTTTACAATTTCTATCCATTTCTGTGTCAAGTACATGAAGGTGCTGTTTAAATTAGTACTTCAATATTATACATTTCTGAACTGGTTGTTCAGTGCAGTTAAAATGCAGCAAATAAATCTGTTAATATTTGAGGTGAGAAAGGAGGTAAAAAGGGAAACCATCTATACCAGTCAGAGTCCAGCTTTCTCGTTATAACATATTATAATTTATTTAAACTCAATCAATACTTAATCTGGAGTTTAAATTCTGCTAAAGATCTGTGGCACAGCTAAAAGCAGCTGGTGCCAGGGAATAAAATTTTCTTCGGGCTGTGATTCTGATGAATTTATAATGCGCTCTAAGGGTGATGCATTGACCTAAATTCACAAAAGCACTGCTATTCCTATTTATTGTTACGAAAGGTATCCTACCCGCAGTTTTGTTCTTTCAAATGTTGTGTGGCTACACGGAAAAGATGACAGGTTGCAGTGAGGATGTCTGGAGAGGAAGGAGCTGCAGGCACATCCCTGGCACGTACTGGCTGCCCGGGCTGGCAGCCCTGGGGTTTGGAGGGCACTCCCAGGCAGGAGGGCAAATCCCTGGCAAGGGGTGGGCAGGCACAGGACAGCTGGAGCCCCCTTCCACCCTTGCTTCACCAGAGGAAGCACCCAGCATTCTCTCCAAGGCTTTGTCCGTGCGGCCTGTAACCACAGACAGGGTGGTGCCTCACTGTAATTCCAGGATTTGATGCAGGAATAATTTCAGCACTGTAAAAACCCAGCACAAATGTTTGAAGCCAGCAGTGAGGGCAGACTTCCTGAGAGGTGTGTGTCTGTGGTGATCACTTGGATTTGTTTTGTTGGCAACATGAATGATGTTGTTAAGGCAGGAAGAGGACAGTTTTGTTGAAAATTACTCCTCCTATTTTATTTTGTTATGTTTTTCTCCTGTAGCCTTACAGGGGATATAGAGTTAGATCTAGGGTTGGTTTTCTGTTCACGGTTCTTTAGAATCCCTCAGGTCCAACCATCACAGGACAGTACCTAAGAGCGACTCACATTGAAGCGACTGGGAGTTGCACACACTGATCTCTTGTAATGATCAGGCCACTTAATCTTTTCCATTGCATTTGGCAAGCTTTTCCTCTGCATCATCCAAGGGCTTTTCATAGTAAGTGGTGCCTTCCCAGTGACCGGCATCCTTATCCAAGCATTCTTTGTTACCTTGAGAGTCTGCAGTCATGTTTGTCTATTTTTGTGAAATGCCATGTGTTTTAGGAGATTCATAAACATGGGAAACTTGTGGGGTTTTTTAAAGCAGAGTGAATAAGGGAAATCATAAATCAGGCTGACAGTCCTCCCCACTTCTTTCATGATGTGATATGGATGCCTCTTGTGTAAAAACCATGAGAGCACAATTATATTTCTTTATTGGTACTTGACCACTTCTCAATTGTTGCTTTTCCAGGCAGAATGTCCAAGGAGGACTCTCAGCTCTGCACTGTTTATCCCCAGTGCTCTCCTGCCTCCTTTTGGGGCACAGTATCAGACACTGTCTTCAGCATGTCTGTTCTCATTATATTTTGTGCCCACCTCTTCCCATATTGCTGCTGTAGTCAAATTCCTGCTGTGATTTATTCCAGAATAACTGTGGAATAGAATAAATCCACAGACTTTAAAGGCATTAGCCTGCTTTTACTGCAGCACAACCGACAGCTGTACCTAGCACTGCGACCTTATCCCACCCCCGTGAGGCAGCATCCCAAGCCATGCTGCTTGGGAAGAGCAGTGCTGTGTGCTTTCTGAGCTCTGCTCCTTGGGGCCAGCCCAGAGGATGGGAACAGCATGCAAACACAGCCTCTCAGCTGGAGCAATTGTTTGTTTCAGCTCTAGCCTTTACTTAAAATGTGATGCCGTTAAACAGAAATACAAAGACTTGGAGTTCAAACTCATACCTAACTAGCTTGGAGAGCTGGATGCACAGATCCAACTGTGTGCTGCAGTCTGGCAGCAAGAAAGTCTGGATTTCCACTTCAGTTTGCTTTCTTCTAATGGTCAAAGAGAGTACTCCTAGATCCAGATGCAGGGGTGCAGAAATACGTACCTGCTGTAAAGATTATTTACAGAGGTCTCAGACCTCCCCTCTCCCCAGCATAAGTCTGATCCACGTCACGGCTTTGAACTCTGTCAAGCACAACTCGAGATCATGAGGGATCATTGGCAAAGTGATATCCAAAAACTGTGTTCTGCCTGGCAGAGTAATAGATAGGGAACATCTGCAATTAAATATTTGGAAGAAATAATTTAAATAGAGAAAGGCAACTGGAACTTCCGACAAAAAACTAAAGTTGTATCCTACTCCTTATCATGATGATTTGACCAGCTGAATCTTCCCAATTTGTCTTTAATGATTGCTTATGGAATTTTTTTCTATAATTTTATTAAAATTTATGGTCTATCTTGCTTTCTTGTATAAGGATAAAAAATTATAACCTTCACATTTATGGTAATGTCCTTGGCATTTCTATTGCGGCCAGGGAAAAAGTGGACTGAAGCTAGTTCATGTACATGCCTAGAGAAAAGCATATTCCTTGCCCCATAGCATGCCAGCTGATGGTTGTAACAGATGAGTAAGATAAAATTGGAGTATAGGTTGGGAGAGACAAACTGCCAAAAAACAAGTGTGTTCATAGTTTTTAGCTAATCAAGAGTAGCAGTAGTACCTTGCTTACTTGCCTAATCATGATTAGGAGTCAGTTTTCTGTTCTTGTAACAGAAGAGGTAAATTTCAAGCCTATGATTTGAAGGAGGCTGAGGGGAGTTGACAGTGTTTTCATAAATTCAGAAAGTTTTACCGGGCAGGCCTACAGACCAATTTCTGTCTGTAGTTCACCAAACTGTACAGTAATGTTTTTTCTTCCCACAGTGCCATGAAAAATCTTTTGGCTTCAGTTCATGTGTGAAACTTTTTGCACAACAAAAGTGGTTTCTTGTGGCCAGTAAGACTAAATGTTCTAAGCATTCCAGGAAGCATATAAATGTATTGGTACCCTTCCTAGGTTTATGGAGCCTTATTTCTCTCTTTTTTCTCTCTTTTTTTTTTCCCCCATTTATGCCCTCTTCATCTATGCAAAGTCCATGCAGAGTACAGTGTTTGAAAATCCTGACTATCATTTTCCATTTTTCTTGGGTTTTCCTTAGTTATATTTTCTGAAAATAAGTTGTTTCAGTAAATGCAACCTCGTAAATTATCTTAAATTACTTCTTACAGTCCAGGCTAGTATTATAACATGAAAATTGTAACTTGGAGTCTCCCACGCCCCCGGCTGCTGCAGACCTATGTCTCCAGGCTGGGGAGAAGCTGAGCACAGTTCTTCCCCAGCAGAATCTGCAGGCCAATCCACAATGTGGAAAGCAGAGTTTACGAAAAGATTTCTCATCCTTCCTTCACAATCCTGCCAGATTCTGTTGTAGTGATGGTCAAAACCAACTAAAATGGTGATTTTATGCCGATGGGTAGGCATGTGTCTATGCGGAAACCAGATGAGAAACGGTTCAAGCCAAAAACATTAAATCTCAGCTCAGCTAAGGATACTAGAAAACAGCCATCCCATTTCTTTGATCTATGATATTTGACTCTCAGCGTGGGTTAATAAGACATACATGTTGGGCGTTGGCATTTTCTCCTGTTGAACAAGGGTAAACATTGCATTTGTCTCTGTAAAAATATACTTCAATAGCTGGGAAAAAAAGTGGAGATTCATTATTTTTGCAGTTGTAGAAGACATTTAGCAGCTGTGTTTATACTGGCAGACAATTTGGATATTAGGTGGCAGGACAGAGAACTGCAGATGCACAATATTGTGCAGACATTGTGCACTTACAGTCCATTTCCAGGGAAACATGTTATTTTATATTTCCCTTGGTGTCATTAATCACATTTCATGATGCATCTCACTATTTCAACCCATTCCCCTAGATTCATTCTTTTTTTGGCCTGTTTGTTTAGTAGTTATTGATCTCCGTTTCAAGAAACTCCATTTCAACTACACATAATTAAGTTCTTTTTGCTCCAAGAAAGACTATTAGGATGACTCTATACTGATTACTGAGACTACCTGTAATAATTGGCATGTCTACCACCTCAGAAAGATATTTAGCCTGCTTTTGATCAGAAGAAGATTCATACTGTTCTTTGGTATTTAGAAATTGAACTCATTACCTGAAAGTAAAAATTTCTCATCTTGACCTACAAAAGGAAACAGCTGTTCTTTTCTCTGTTCTTGAAGTTCTCTAATCCCTTAACAGGCTTTGTTTTGGTTTTACAGGTGAATCCCTTAAACTATAGCAATGATGGCCCATCTGCTGGGAGAAATAAGCTGATACAAACAGCGAGGAATCCCCTGTCAGAGGGTTGGGAGCCTAAGGAACCTCAGTGTATGGGATGTAACCCCAAGCCTTTTTTTTGGCATTAGCTCTACATTCAAATAATGGCATTAAGGGTTCCTGAATAAATTTGGCTTCTAAGTGCTGCTGTGGGTGCCCTTTGAGCCACCTCACCCTGGAAGGGTCACCTGGTGTCATTGTGCTCCTCCCGCAGCCCCCCTGCCAATAGACAACAGTCCTGCTGCACTGTCAGGGGACAGACCACAAATCTGTTTCCTTTATGGTTGTCTGGGTGTGCTGGAGAGAAGTTAAAAAGGGAAAAGAGCTTGTGCCAAACTTCTGATCTTCTTTGTCTGCAGAACTGTTTGTGCAGGAGCTCTGGCCTGGGAGGTGGGAACAAAAGACCTGCCAGGCACACTTTGTCCTGGCTGAGTCTGGGTGTCATGCTAGGTAAGGTTATTTTCTCTTGGGGAACAGAGAAAAGGTGTTCTACTGACCTCTTAAGAGAAGCAAACCCAAAGAATTCACTACACAGAGAATTAATGAATTATCCAAGATGGTATGATCGGCAGATTGCTTGAAGAAACCACAAGCCCTGCCCAGTGCTTCTTCTTGTGACTGGTTCAGAATGCTAAATATAACCTGGCAGTATTTTTCTTAGGGATAAACGAAAAACAGACAAAAATGAGGCCTGTTTATGCTATATGGCTTAGCCACACCTAAGGAAATGCAACTTGTTTTCAGCCTTTTTGTTTTAGAGGATATCTGTGAGGAGACTCTGTCCACCACAGCAAAAGTAGCAAACTAGTGTGTAAGCACTGTCCTTGTGTTGCGTGAGTTGTGTGGAAAGAGATGGCCCTAGGCACCAGAGGAAAAGACAGGGTGGATTTTAGGCTGTGCTCAGCAATCTTCAGAATACTGAAATCTCAAACAGAGCTATACCTCCAGGAAGGTCATGGAGTTTGGATTTGGGAGGAGAGGACTGGTGATCACATTTTTATTTCTAGAAACCAGTAACATATACTTTATATATTCTCAAAAAGTAAGTGGTTTGCAAAAGTACACTGGAAGCTGGTGGCAGAACTGGAAAATTAATACAGCTCTGGGGAACCTGATACAAGTGCCTTAGCTGAAAAGTCATTTATACAAAGAAAATAAAATGTCACTATCATTCATGTTCTTGTGGATTCCATGATTTTGCCTTCTCTAAAATGCTTGCTCTTTTCTGTGATCTTTTTCCCTGTGATCTTTTCCATGTTCCTCTCTCTCTCTCTTTCTCCAACATTCAGGTGCAGTTTTTCTTATACGATAATGGTTATACAATTGATGCTTAACACAGCCAATTAGAAGCTGTCTCTGAGCAAACAACACAGCAGAAGACTGGAACTATGACCATTTACCAACCTACTCCCCACATACACAGTATGAGGTTAGTTGTATACAGTATAATTTAGTGGTGCTAAATAACCTCTAAATGTCTAGTCCAAGCCTGCATAAAACCAAAAAATGAAATATCCATTAAAAGATCTATCAATATGTACTGCAATTCCCATTCCTTTCAAATACGTCGATCCCATTTTTTTCCCTTAATTCCTGTTTTCTCTCCATGTGTTCATCTGGAAAGCACCTACCTTTCTACTGCAAAAAACTCAAGAGCCCAAATCGAGACCAGGTTTCTACCGACCCCAGTCCCCTAGTACAAACAGGCTCCTCTAGTTTCTTGCTCTACTTTTGCACCCCAGCCCTCTCCCGAGTGGTCGCTGCTGCTGAGCCATCATTGTCACACAGCTGAGCACCACCAAGGAGGCTCGGGGAAAGGGAAGAGGTGTGGCTTGCCCGGATTTGCCCAATGTTCCTTTTAGCTCTTCTCTAACATCCCCTTTTTTGCTCTCTTCGTGTGCATGCCCCTGCCCTCCAAGGCTTTGCAGTGCTCTCCCCTCAACAGGACCTCGGCCTGTGTTGACTTTGCTGGTGCCTTTGTTGACTGCAGTGCCTGCTCCAGTCCCCTGGTTTGCCCTCCCTCTCAGAGCCAGACCTGCTCCTGATAACAGCACGTCAAAAGAGGTGCAGCAGCCTGGACGTGTGTCGTGCCAGTGCCATGTGAAGTCACCTTCTCAGCTGCCAGTTGTGCAGGTCTCATCCATTTCAGAGCTGCACTCCTCCTGCAGATAGCTCAGGCACCAATGCCTCGCAGAAACAGAGTAACTTAAATCTCTTGCAAAAGATTTAACAAGGGCCCAACTGACTGATCACTGAACACCACACCTGGAATCATTTAAATTTTAGCATTTCTAGGCGTGTGTTTTATTTTTCCTTTTGAAATAAACCTAGGAAGTGGCTAGGTTAATGCATACGACCTTAGCCTAAAGGATAAACAGCAAGCCAATAAATATAATGTGCAGGCTCCTGCCTATTCCTGTCTATACAGGCAATCATCTATAGCACCTGTATCCTCTCTTGAAGAGGTTTTATGACCAGCACATTAAAGTGCAGAGAAACAGAAATGCTGGTTGAGTACAATGTATTCAAGTTAATTTTCCCCTAGGAAGTGAAGTATTTAGTTGCTGATTGTCTGTTCGTGACAATCACGTTTTTCTTTTTAAATGTGGAATTGAAATATTGCATTTGTCTTGCGGTTTAAATTTTAATTAACATAAAGCTCAGTCTGAATACAAGGGACTTTCTGTGCTTCAAGCACTGAGGAGGAGGGAAAGTGCAAGGAAAGCTGTTCCAGTATCCCTGTCCAGATCAGCTACTCACATTCTCTGGTTGCCAAAAGTCTACAAGAGGATGCTATGGCAGTGGTGCCAAGAGGAGCCAAGGCTCATGAAACAGGCTGGTACCCTTTACACTGCAGTGACAATATGGACCTAGCCAGCCTAGAGGGATCTTCTGAACAGAGCAAAGAGTCAGAGCAAGTATCCAGTCTGGCCCCATAGCTGTTGATTTCTCTTTACTGTCATTTAGTCAGATAAAAAAAAAGCTCAAATTCCAGCTGTTAGCCACTTCAGGGTCTATATAAGCAGCAGAAAAAATCAGAAACATTTGCATTTCCATCCCTGTTTCAAGCAAATACAGCCTATCAAGAGAGGGCAAGGAAAACACAAGGATATAGTTCTGGTCTATTTTACTTGAAGTGATCAGACCTGGAATGGTGAGAAGGAATCCAAACCCCATTCCTACCCCCACAGCCTCCAAGACACAAATATTTTCTTTTTGCATGATTCTCTTAGAACAACATAGCTCCCAGTGGCTATGGCTTGGTATGCCTAAAAGGCACGCAAGGAAAAATGTGGATTTTGCACTTAAAAATCCAAGTGCATCTTCTGACAGACACTATTCTAGCTGTGAGATGTGAAATGAATTCTATGTGTTCATTACTTCATAATAGAGTGCAAATGTGCTCTTTGATATTTTTCATCCATAGTTGAAAAAATGACAGCGGTGCTATATTGTTGAATCGCAGTGCTTATCACTCAGATCTGTTATTGTTACAGCCATGCATATCTTCTGTATGTATATTCATGTATATTTAACCCCACTAAAGCAAGACGGCAGAACCAGTCCCTCTTTACACACAAAAGAGATTGCCAAGTGTGATATTTGTTCTAATTGGCTTCTGAGGATGTGCCCCAATAATCTCCAATTGCAGGTTACATACAATATCTGTATTATTTTAGTGAAACATAAAGAAACTGATAGGAAATGTCATTCTGTAGTTTAGAGGAATTCTGCTGAGTTTAACAGAGGATGATTGAATCTGATAAAAGCAGAATTTTGAACACTCCAGTGATCCAAAAGTAAGGAAAACAGGGAGCTGCACAGCGTGGTCTTTTAACAAAGTACATTTTGCCTTGCTGTTGTGTGAATCGCCTCTGACAGCACAGCCATGGAGGCAGAGAGGCAGCAGGAGGTGGCAGAGTTGGGCAATGGAAAGGGAGCTGTGGTTAAGGCAGTGGCTTTGGAGACCATCTGACTGGATTTCTGTTCTGTCCCTGCCTACGAAAGTCCTTTAGGAGATGTCTGTGGCACAGTGCCAGTCTGCATTTAGTTTGGCTACTAAAAGCAGTGGCTTCAGCTGCACTCCCTAGGAGCAGAAGTGGACAGCTTCTCCCACTGGCTCTGCACTGTGTGTGTGAATGGGAGGAATGATGTTTCTTTCCCCTGACCCTGCTCAGTGCATGCCATCCCTGTCTCAGCGTGTTGACACGAACAGCAGGCCAAGCTTGCCAGTCCCACTCTTCTTTGGCCCCTCTTGGCAGCAGTTGCTTTTGCTCCAGAACAACTGGTATTGGAATCACCAGGATTTCGTTCCCAGAGGCAGTGGATTTTTGTTTTGCTGTGACGTTGACTTCTGCTGTCCTATGGAGTCAGTGTGTAGCTGATCTACCAATTAATTTCATGCCTGATTGCAAAGTTTCTTTTAACTTTTACAATCCTTTTAATCACCGTGACCATATCCTTGTTTATGCTGTAACCCTGTAAGAGGAAACAGCATCCAGCCACAGCTTTCTTACTATCTAGTCAGAAGGGATAGAGACAAAGACTCGTCTTTAATAATATATAAAATCCAATTTAATATTAATTCTGTTGTAATATTCAATCCTAGAAGCATATATAGAAGCAAATATTAATCCATTAGATTTTTTGTAATTATTTGAACTATTTTTATTAAACTTATTAAAACAATAAAGTATTAGGCTTTACATTTACAACTGCTATTCTTAAAAATTATTGCTACTGTATTATTAAAGTTACAATCATGCATTCAAAACTGAATCATTTTCACCTACTGCCCCTACAAATTTCTTTAGCAGCATGTAGGAAATTAGGTGGAAAAGAGTTAAATACTTTTGTATAAATTAGATCAGCTACCCCAATTAAAAGTATCTAATCAAGTGAGGAAAAGAGTCTTTTCAGACTCTAGTTATCTTTTTCACCTAGTCTTGAAGTGATGCAACATCTGAATGTGGTTGCTCTGAAAACTGAGGAAACTAAAAAAAAGGACATGTCTAAACATGCCCAATGCAAATATTGTCAATGGAATGCAAATGCTAATAAAAAAATAGTTGTAGGGCTTTTTTTCCCTTGTCTTTCTACTTTTGCGCATGTAGTGAGGGAAAAAATGTCTTCAGATGTAGGAAAACCTATGAAAGAAAAAAAACCCCTCCACATCTTCCCTTTAAGATTTTGGAAGATGAATTTACAATTGGTGTTTCAGTTAAAGATGTAAGAAAGGACTTTTCATCTTTTCGAGCTGTGAAGTCCTGTCCTCAGTGTTGGTGCTTATGTCTTTTTTATTTGTCTAAGTACTGAGTGGGGTTTGCAGAAAGGAAACTAAGACAGATCGGAGGAAGCAAGAAGGAACATGGCTCTAGGGTTTACTGTTCAAAGCGCTTACCTACACAGAGGAAAGAGTGGAGAAAAACGTATACTCATCTCTCTTTCAGAGAATATCTATGCCTTCTACCACAAATATCACTAGATTAAAGCTAGGGGTTAACTACATAGCATGATTATTTGGCTCTTATTTTGTTTTGATGCAGTGGGTTTATTTCATTGTTTGCTGCATCACCGTGACAGGCATATGACAATATTCACATTGCAAACTATTTCATTGTCGTACAGTGCCTTTACAAACAGCTTTGCACATGCTTCAGCCAGTTTTACCTTTCTTTCCTACTCTAGATACACTTGGATCGGAATCAGATGCTGCTTCTGTTCAATGTTAGTGTTCAGCCAGTCATTTGTCTTTGGATTTTGGGGTTGGCAACCTTTTTTTTTTTTTTTTTTTAACTTCCTTACTTCTGTGTTTGTTCGAGAAACAAGACAACCAGCATTTCACGCTAGCCCTTTGGTAGGCCATATGCTGCTGTGAGAACCGTGCTGGATTCCTGGATCCGCTCAGGATGAGGGATAGGTAGAGGAAACACTGGAGTGTCGCAGGGTCGAGCGCCTGAAATGCTGCGCTCCAAGAGGACAGGAGGGGCAGGGCTGTGTGAAGACGTGCAGGGGGCACCGCCTCATCAGAACTACCCATATGAAAGTGGCTTACAGAAAGCTCGTGCTGCCCATCCATGTTTCCCCGGCCGGGCAGGATGTCCCCCGGGGCGGGCACGCTCCTTGCAGAAGCAGCCGCTCTGCCGCGGGGCCGACAGCGAGAGATCCGGGGTGACACCACATCTTCACCTGCCTTTCCCTGCCAGCCATTCCCAGCCAGGAGCTATTCATGCAAGCGCCCAATTAGGCTATGGACGATAAGAGCATTAATCGGTGAAGTGGCATTCCTTAGCATCTGACAATATTGATGTTTACCCTTTCTGGCTTCAGGTCTTCGGTCTTTTGTGCCATTTATTATTTCTTCCATGTTGATGATACACAGGAATAAATAAGAATGACTGTACTTTCTGGTTTGGATTTTGGGCCATTCTTTTTGATTTAGAAGCGTTCTTTCATTATGTTAAAACCTTTAGTTTGGAAAACATTCCATTTTGTGGTATTTCCCCATTAAGATATTCTCAGCTGAAGTAACATGGTTTAATAACTTCTCTAGCAGGATCCAACAGGCAAGCCCCACCTTTACTGATGATGATTAAGGGAGGGAGTCATGCTGTGAAAGAGTGACTAAGTGCTGTTATTGAGATCTGACAATTTTCCTGGAAGATGGATTTGATAACTCTATAACAAGCATATTTCAGTGAAATAACCCAATTTTAGAAGATCAGTGTATTTTCCTAAATTCAGTAAGCCTTTATGAAAATCTCACATCTACAAATCCGTAGGAGTTCTCTGAAAGGAATTCTAAAAAGGGAAACTGTAATACCTACCTGGCAGTCTCAGGGAACTGTGGTACAGAGGGGCATCCTATAGGAGCACTGTCATTTTATGTTCTGGGTTTGTGAAGGCGTCTGGGATTAGTTGATGCTGAAGGCAGTAGGAAATCACAGTGAAACAAAGGATCCTGGGAGTTCAGCACTTGACAGCATTCTTCCTAGAGAAGGGAATGCCTGACAAAACCTCAAGTTGGTGTTACTCTTGTAAGTAATTAATATGACCATTATAATAATGGTTTTTATGAGCTGGGAGAACTATCTCACTTGAACAAATTAATTACACAACACTTTGCAATTCTTACGCTGATACAGATTAACAGTTAGGCATAACAAGGATACAGGTTATAACAAGAATATAAATGAGAGTCACAATACAACTGAATAGTGGGTAGCTATAGGCCTCAGGTTAACAGAGTGACCAAAAATTCATAATGGAACTTAATAAACAAAGAATGTCATGTTTGTCCTCCAAGCTAACATAGGTGAATTAATGCTTTCCATCCATTTCAATCCCCCCCCAATCTTTTCCAACCAATATAATTTTCATTATATTTTTCATAATGTTTCATTTATCTAAGAATGTTCTTTCCAGTGGTATTTGTATTATTCTCACTCTAGACAGTCAAGTATTTGAAGATTTGTTCTGTAGCAGGACAGGTTTTTTTCAGTCTGACATTTGAAGATGTAATGCTAGAAAGTTGTGATTTCTGAACTTTTTCATTTTGCTGCTAAGAACTGCATACAATTCCAGAGATGTCTATGGTTCTTAGGTACTGGAATTTCATCATTCTCGGTTCTGCCTGCTAATCCACATTTTCGAGTGGCAAAATAACTCCCTGTATGAAACACAATATTCAGTGGAATCCGAGTTTCTCCTAATCAGGCTTTAAGAAAATCCTTATAGAGCCATTTCAGTTTTTCCTGTCATTTGTTTCATTATGCATATGTGGTTAACTCATCAGTCCTTCTGATCTGAATCATGCTCTTTAATATGTGCTTTTGTATCTGTGTGCTGGGTTTGGCTGGGATAGAGTTAATTTTCTTCCGAGAGGAGGAGCGGCTGGGATGAGCGGCTGTGTGGTGCTTAGCTGCCTTCTGGGGTTAAACCACCACACTCAGAAATATTTTTACAACTCTAAATATGTCTGGAAAATGCAGAAGACGGTAGCTCTGGAAAAATAATTTTAGGAGATCCAAGAAAATTTTCAAGAACCTAGACAGCTGCCTTTGCATTTTATTTTTCTGAGATTCTTAGTCTTTGGATTGGGAATTTTATGCTGTTTTCAGAGTATCTTTTTGGGTAAAACAGGGTGTGTAATGGTGACAGAATCATTGCCAGATTTAAAAATAACCCCAGCAGCAACAGCAAAATGCTGTCCCCTGCAATTTGTCTCCCTGCACCAACATTCCTTCTATGTTTTCAGTTACTATCATTCACAATTAAACAGCTATAAACTGAATTTTATGAGAACTTAAAGTGCTTCTGAATGCACCAAAACCCATGTGTTGTATATCACATACACAGCTTGCTGAACTAAGGAGAGAAATTATCCAGAAGTAAGTTATGTGGAAGCTTTCCACAGTCTCCTTATGTGACCTTGTACAAGGCCTCGAATGTTTGAGGTCAGAGGGAACATAAATACTCATTTCTACATGACTCATTCCAAATACTCTGCTAGACGAATTTTAAAATAATTCTAGCTAACCAGCACTGAAAACATTTTGGACATTGATCATTAGTGTCCTACATGTTGGTTTGGCAAAACAGTTTTTCCCATCTTTTCATACTAGGAAACAAAATAAAAGCTTTGCTCAGACTACCCCCTGCAGAACACACAGCAGTGGGGTTTAATGCCTCGGTTATTGTCAGGGATAAGAGAATCCAGAGGCAACATCACAACAGTGTGCTTGTCCATGGCTTACAGAAATAAAGCAAAGATAGACTACTAGTTATTTTTCAAGGTATTTCAAGACCCTATTGATGAAGGTGTGGATATTCATTTCAGGAAATGTCCCTAATATGCTGCTACTGTACTGCTTCTAGAGTAAGAACAATGTGTGGAAGCACAGGCTCTGCTAGGTACACTACTGTGATTCCATATGCTCCTTGTAATTCCCTTTTTCTTGGTCACAGTCAGTGCCCTGGACAGGGATTTACCAGCCCACCCATGGCTTTGTTCTCAGCTGCTATCAAGAGAGTTCCACTGAAACTTCACCAGGACTCTGTCCCTGGCTGGACCTAAATACATATTCATTAAATGATAAATACTTTGAAAAACTAAAAAGTGATGTCCCGTGGCTCATGTCTTAGGTTTTCCTCCTATTAAAAGGTTAAAAAAAGAAATGTGCTGTCAATTACTTACACATCATCAGCATTTGCTCTATTTTCACTGTCCCTAAGAGTTCTGTGTATAGCAGCAGCAGTTTCTCATGAAACTTCATGTAACTAAAAAGGAAGGGTTTAAATCACCCTTCAACAAATATGTTTTCAGGAACAAAAGAAAAGAGCATTCAGACACTTCCAGACACTGGTCAGATTTAGGGTAAAATGCAAATCTGGGTTTGGGATGAAAGAGAAAGACATACAACAAGGTCTGATTCCTGATAAAAGCTTTTTCTTCCAAGTAGAGACTTACGTTTTACGTATTTATTCAAATATCAGCTCTGATAGAGCCATTAAGACTTGGATGTTGGCTCCAACATCTTTCCCTATCAGATACTCAGTCCTCAGACTGCACCGGGGCAAACGTTTTCCATTTGACAGCACCAGTCGAGAATGGGGCTGATTTTCCTCATGGATGTCCTGATGGATACACATCAGCTGGGAAACATTGTTTTCTAAAAATGAATTATTTCAAATATAATGGGCCCAAGTAGCAATAAAAAATTGTAACCTTTTTCTTTTTTTTTTTTAAGAAAATGTCAAAAACATAAACCTGTTTTCTCCACCACACAGTGCTTTCCTCGGAGACTACCTGATCTGTGGGATTCTAAGTCCCACCCTGTGAAAGGAGTAGGAAGTTTCCTGCATATTGATTGCTGCCTTTTCTATTTTGTTTGGCTCTTGAGCTGTACAGCTTTTAAGGCATGTCAGACATTGTCTTCACAGGAGATATTTACCCAAAAAGGATCAGAGAAAAAAATTAATATTTTCCTTACAGATTTGACACCCTTGAATACTTCAAGGAACTGGATTGTTCAGCTAGGTTCTTTATTTATTGGGGAAGTGGAAAGCTGTTTCTTTCCCACCAAAAATTAAATACTCCATGGTTCAATCTCAGATCCCACAGTAAGATGACCTTTTTCCAGAGAGACTGTAAATCAAATACTGACTTACTCCCTTTCTGCTTTGTGAGATTCCTGTCCTCTGTTTGGATCAAGGAAGAAACACCATGAAAGTGTAAGTGCTTGTTCTTGCTTCAGGATCATGCTTAGCACCACTTGCTGAAGCAGCATCACAGCTTCCCCAAACAAGTAAGTGCAGTTATCATATTGAAGAAAAACAATGCAATAAATATGCACTGATTTAAATCTTCCATTGGAAGATTCTGCAAGAAACTCACACCAAGTAAAATCCCAGTGTCTTTTTGTTGATGATCGTAGTGATTTCCAGAGTTTTAGAATAAAGCTGACTGTCATTGGGAAATTGGGGGAAACTGCAGAAAAGCCCGTTTGGATGTTTGCAGCACTGATTTTTTAGTCCTGTTTAAGGACTGATTTCTGTGCAGGGCTCAGTACCTTCAGTGCCCTTTCAAAGAAGTTGTAGCTGAGGGTATTTTGCAACTGAAATGAAGATTCCAGTGACTGACATGATTTCTTTCCTACTTGCACTTTGGTTATGAGAATGGGCGACCTTAATGTTTATGGTAATACTATTTTAAGTGAGGTTTTGAACTACATTTATAGTCACATATATTTTTAGCCTAAATATTAAAACTACAGCTTGCTCCAAAATCTGGTTGATCATGTGATTTTCTTGGGATATAATCTAAAGAACCTCCAAATTTTTAAAGGCAGAGTCTGGCTGCCTAATTTTTATTTTTTTTTAATGTTACTTAATTTTCTGAGGTTCAGTCTCTTTATTTTCAGAGATTTGTATTACATTTCTAGGCATGGGGCAACTACACCACCTGTGTTCCTCTAGAGGCAGAGAAAAGATTTGTTTTAGAATCACTACCACAAGTATGTAGTAAAAAGAAGGAAGCTTGAGTTTTTACATAATGCATAGAAGGTGTTATTCTTCCAACAAATGAAAGACATTCCATCAGTGGAAATGGGGTCAAGTAGAATCCTTACTGTTATCTTCCATCTCTACCTAAATTTGCTACAGGTTTCTTAGCTGCGTTCCTCCCTGTGGCCCTTTTGTAAAGGTTCTGTTTTAGCAGTTTTACTGCAGGAAGGACAGATTTTGAAGAAGTAGATTCTTTCCATTTTCAGTTTAAAAGTGATTCTTGGAAATGTCATAGATGCCTCCGTTGCTTTAGAGACCCTTTATACAAAAGTCTGAATTCTTGCTTTTCTTTGAGGCGAGAACTGTACCTATAATGTGACAACATAAAAGCAATGCAATTTTTTTCTAATGTTTGCAAACATTTTTTCCCTTAGTTCCTATGAGAAACTTGCCCAAGTCAGTTTTGAAACAAGTTATAATTTGTTGGAAGAATAACACCTTCTATGCATTATGTAAAAACTCAAGCTTCCTTCTTTTTACTACATACTNTTGGTTACATTTTGTAATGCGGTATCCCTGTGTAATTTCTCTTTTATTAATCAAACAAGTATGTATATCTTTCAGCTGGACATTTGAAAATTATTTTGATGTATTCAAAATTTGCTCATAATTATTGGGACAGTAAGAGTTGCTGCAGAAAAGATCCTAAACAACTTGGCTCATGATATCAATCCTTTTACTACCATGAAGAGTCTTAAGAGATGTTATATTAAATAATTGGGGCAATTAACATATTTCTCAGGATAATACTTTCATTTTGACATCTTATCATCCAAGTTATATCCAAAATCTATTGTTCAAGAAGGACTACAGGGAGGTCTCCTTCACTCTTCATTTTCAAGGATGTATTTTTTGGTATGTTTAATTATTTACAAATTGAAACACCTAAGTTGTAGACCTAAGTATTTTAGATCTCTGCCTATATCTCTGTAATAAGAAATGACATTACAAAGGAATGAAATATGTACTGAGTTAAAAATATATTAAATGCGAATGGAAACTTTTTTTTTTCTGGCTGGGGTTATTTTCTGTTGACAGCAAAATGACCTTTGCTTCATATGTTTATTTGCCTCATTTTCCCTTACAGACAATCAGTGTAATTTTCAGTAATTTTCATTTTAAATAA
>VYZR01076262.1:0-15855 GCA_013400675.1 Oxylabes madagascariensis | reverse complement strand
CAATAACCCTGTAGCCTCTCCTGCACAACGGCTCTGCTTGCAAACAAACCCAGGGGAATCAGCAGCTGATTGGTTTCATTGCCCTGGCAGGAATGTGTGGAATCACATTTTTTAGCAATAATGGGTAGTTTGATCAGTTTATGCTGGCTGAGAAACAGAAAAGTTAGAATCCAGAAAATAAAGTTTCGGTTTATTTACTCATATCGTACACAGCATTTCTCAGCATCTCTGCACAGTGCTGGGGCTATGAAGGTGGCATTCACCTCTTTGAAACGAAACCAAAGTTCATCATGGCTTTATTCACCAGAGTTTTAGTGCATTTTTTTATTCAACTTTATTAGGATAGCTTGACTTTCAAACTAATTAAAACACTACTGTTTGTCTTCTTTCCAAAAATACTTTATTTTGAATATTGCAATCACTTAGCTAAGAGAGGGAGTAATTAAAGTTATTCTCAAGTTGCACAATTTAGTTTATTTAAAAATGCTTTATATAGTTTTTAGATGAAGTTATAAATGTTCACTTTGGAACTACCTGAAGATTAATAGTGATGCATTTGAAATGCATTATTTTTTTTATTGATTCTTAATGTAGTAAATTACTGAAGTTATTTGGCAGCAAACAGAAATAGCCAGTGATGTTGTTCACATTTATTTTCCTGATAGCATCACAATTTGCATTAATTGCATTGCAGCTGCACTCACTTATATTAAAAAGCTTCTACCATAATTAATCCTTTTTATTTCAAATCATTTTGGCACAATTTCTAGCAATAAACACTCATAAAAGACAGACACTTGAAAAATAACGTACAAGTTTCTTCAATATACCTATTGCTGTTTTTTCCTGACAAGGAATTATTGATAGGCTTCTAGGATCAAGTGTTGCAAGTGGTAAAGACTTAAGATCAGTTTGAAAAATGCTAAGTGGATTATTTTGCATAAAAAATAGACAGGTTTTGAATTTGTGTAATTAACCTGTGTTTAGAAAATACCTTGATTTATGTCTACATTTGTATTTCAGTTGCATACATTATGGAAATTTAATTTATAATCCATTTAGCTGATGTGATCATAGTTTTTAGTGCTATCATTTATTAGTCCTTGTATATTAAATGCTCTAAAGGCTTAAACCTGCCTTGTGTAAAAAATTACACCTCTGCATTTACATTTTATGAGTCATAGATGGAATTCCATTTTAAATTCGGGTAGCTTTGATATATTTAAGGAATTACAATAGCTTTATTGTTACTAATGCAGGAACAGCAAACACTGACCTTACACATTGCAAATTAATGATTTATCCCTCTAGTTTGCTTTTAAAGTCAACTATACAAATGAGGATTTTGACTTCTACACCTTGAATAAATCATATGGCTCTAAATATAATGCACCCTTTGGCTTTGAACTCGTTATTCTCAGGTTTTTTGCAAGGTCTAACTCACCTCATAGAAAAATGTTCTTTCAAAAGTTTAAGGAATTTAAAGTCTTTGTTGGAATATCATTGAGTGATTAGAGCTACATCTATTCGTCTTTTTTCAGTTTTGTTTTTTTTCTCCCTCAGTGAGATTCCTTTTCTAAGTTTGCAGCAGATTATGGAGGAATCAAGTGGTGCCAAAACCCTGCTTTTGGAGAGTTAAAAGGAAACAAAACAATGATGTTGCAATGATGTTATGCTGGTGATGCTTTTTGTGATCATCCTGGCAGTGATATTAATGTTCTGTAAAGATTTGGTTGTCATTGGTAGAGATGCTGATGTGGCAAACAGACTGGACAATGAGAAAGGCAGCATGTGCCAGGAATGGGTCTTTTCAGAGCAGTGGTCCTTTATTCAGAATAGCTCTGAAGGGTACACCTCTCATTCTTCTGAGAGCTACCATAAGTGCTTTTTTCTTCCAATCAAGCAGTTGTTACTGACTTCATAAAAAATAATGCAAAGATACTTTGCATTACATGGAAATGTGCTCATACAGTAAATGAACCTAGAATGGTGTTGCTGGAGTTTGAAAATTCTTGAGGATAATTTGAGGTTGCAGTCAAAATACATCTTTCATGAGTGCTGCAAAATTGGGTCAGGTCCATGTTTGGTTCAGTAATTTTTTGACATCTGCAGCAGTGTCAGGCAGAGAAAGGATTGGACCTGTGATACAGCCAGAACTGGTAAACTCTTGGCTTGGAAATGAGGATGTTTTGACTGTGGCACTAGTGCAGTGGAATTCACCAAACGTGCAGCAATGCATCTGTGTAACATGCATGAGATCGTTTTTATTAGTTTAAAAAGTACCGATTTTACAGAGTTATTTTAAGGGGATGAGGGGGACGACAGTTCTACATGTAATGATTGATGTGAATGGAATAATAATGCTTGTGATGGTGCTAATGGAAGTAGAGATGTAAACTTACTTTGTAAGACATTCTTGATGCAGTTGCATTGTCCTTTAACAAACCTTGCTTTTCCTGAAAATAAATGCAATTTGGGTAAGAAAAGTAATGACAGATAAGCAATGACCTTGCATTTTAAATCATAACATAATTAATTAGTGAGATTTGGGACCTTGGTATTTCACAAGAATATTCGCATCTCAAATTTTGGATGAATATTCTTAAATTTATGGAATATCTGAGCTATTATCATGCCAGAAAAACCTACTCAGGCACTGAAATAAGATAGAATTACTCAAAAGTTGAAAAATAGACAATAGCCTTTGGAATTCCTGCATGTGCAACAATAAAATATAATGTACTTGTATTTGCTTTATTTTTCAGGCTCTTTATGAAAATATGCTGGTGGAGCTGCCATTTGCTAGTTTTTTCCTCTCAAAATTATTAGGGACAAGTGCTGATGTTGACATTCATCATTTAGCTTCACTAGACCCAGAAATGTACAAAAATTTGCTTTTTCTCAAGAGCTATGAAGGGGATGTGGAAGAACTTGGACTAAACTTCACCGTGGTAAATAATGACCTTGGGGAAGCGCAGGTAAGAATGGCTTTGAATTTTTTTTTTCCTTTTATCTATGACTGATGAATCTTTACTATCCTTACAAACTAATTTTTTAATTTAAATGTGATAGGAAGCAAGTGTTAAAGGTGCTGTGAGGCATCAGCTGGGATTCTGACTCAATATTTGGAGTAGAGAGTAACTAACTGTACTTTAAAAATAACTTTTGGTGATTACTTAAAGGTCTGCTCTTTTAAGGAATAAACTGCAGTGATTATTTTCTAACAGTCATACATATAAAGTTCTATTGCCTGGGAATGTTTCTTGAACAAAAATACGTTGTTTGTTCAATTGCACTTGTAATAATAGCAAAATTTAGATGATGTGTAAACTACAGAAATAATGCCTGGTTTTAGAATTGCAGTTAGCAGTCAGAGAGGTTTTAAATAATAGTGATTGTAAAGACCCTTTATTGTGAGATAAGCATTGTGTCCTTTATCTGTAATTTTCAAAGTAAGACAGTTTGATCAACATCAATTTTTTTTTTAAGCCCCACACTTTTTTTTAAGGGTTGAGATACCAGATTAGTCAAAGGGGATAAATGTTGTTCAGTGCTTCTGAAAGCAGTTACTTAGGTCCTTAACTCTGAGTTTTTAAAGCAGTTGCACCATATAATTTGATTACAGCTTTTATTTGCTCTCTTGTGTGTACTAAAGATCACTCATAGTAGAAAATAAATGTCACTAGAGCTCAAAAAGCCTGCCTTAGTGTGCTAATGCAGGTAACCTCCTAGGTAAAGTCTTTTGTCATGCTTCCTCTTTAATTTTTGAGGATTTAATACTGAGGATTTTAAACTTACACTTGATTATGGCATATAATTGGATAAAAAAAGTAGACCTGACCACATTGTGACAAGCAGCAGCATCTGAATTCAGCCTCCTCTGGTGAGGAAGAAACAGAGACTCCAGAAGGGGGTGAGCAGTGCTCGGGGGTTCGCTGCTCAGGGAAGCCGGGGCTGTGCACGTCTCCAGTGCAGCAGCACCACTGAGATGCAGTGACCTGTCCTGGAAATTGGTAGCTTGAATTCTCTGCTGCTGCTCAGGTCATAGCAAGTTTGCTGGCCAAGACTTCAGCTTGAACAGTGTCAGGCTTGGGTTTTATCTTACTCTTCTGTCATCCATTTTCCTGCCATTTTGGAAGATCCTAAAATCTGGATTGCATTAAATTTTAAAATAGTATCCTCAGATTTGGGGTTCCTAAAGCATACTAAAGGGAAGAGGCAACAGTTGCCTGATACAAGTAATGTTTAATATTAAACATGTGCCATATGTCTTTTTCCTCCCTGGATTACACTCCCTGTATGAAAACACTGTGCTGTCTTTAGAAAAACACTCAAAAACTTGAGATAAAGACATGATACAGGTGTACCCAAAAGCACATTCTTAGAGTGCCTGCTCTGTGATACCGTGTGCTCTGCAGAGCTGGCACTGAACTGAGGTCTGTAGCACCCAGCCTTTGGGTTCTGGGTTGCAAAGCACCCAAAATGGCAATTTCCAGTATTACTTGGGATTTTTAACAATGGGGGGAAAGTCTGAATTCTAAAACCATTTATTTAATTCTGCTTAAAGTAATAGCTTTGTTGCTCACAGCCAACACAAATCCAGTTTAGTATCTAACTAAAATCAGAGCTATGGCTGCTACTTTCAAGAATTCTGATTTGTAGTTGTTTGTCATAACTTTAAAAGGAAGATTTAATATATTAGTGAGTTACTGAGTAACAAGATGAAATGTAATTTAAATAAATACTCTGATGCTGGTTTGCTGTTTTTATACGTGGAGGGAACATTTTACCCACTAAGTACCAGCCTCTTTTTATGAGGCTCGCTGCATGTTAGTGTAGTTCAACAGAACCCATTGGTTCTTGTCACTATCTTCTGCCTTTCAATGCAACAAGTCTGTTTTTATACTTCATTTCATTACTTTAATAAACCTCATATGGATAAATACATGTTGTCTGGTATTTGACTTGTAACCATTGCATACTAATTGATTGTGCCAAGGTAAGGCTAATTCACTTTGGGAAAAGAGCTTAATTTGCACTCCTTATGTTGAATGTACGTTATATATAGTTTTCAGCTAAACAACCACTTTAGTGTTTAATAAATTAGTGCCCAATAAATGCATCATAAATCTATCATTGTAAATAGCTGTCCCCATGACAGTGTCCATCCACCAGTTGTGGCACAAAAGCATTATCTGCAATGAAAGACACATTCAAAAGGGGCTCTATTGCCTCTGTCAGTAGTAGAAGGTAAAAATTCTATTATCAGTGTATTGATTCCAATCCTGTAATGTGCTTTTAGACCCCATTAAACTATTGTCAAAGTGCATTCACCAGAAGTTGAAAAAGGTACTTAATAATTTGCACATTAGACCTGCTAATTAGGGGAGCTATGCCATCAACCTTCTCTTCCAACCCCAGATAGCTTTTGATAAAGATCTATCTAATGCAGTGATACCAGCCTACATTTCAGCTGTTGGGTCTCCTGCAGAAAATGGTGGCCAGTAGCAAAGTCTCAGAGGAGGTCAGCCTGTGGTTACAGGTCTGTATATTGATTCATTTTTTCCTTTTATCTTGTAGATGAGATGGGTATGAAAGGTCTGTAAGAATAAGGTTAGCAAATTCAAGAAAATACCTTCTCTTTTCAGACCTTCCTCCCTCCCCTTCTTTCAGTGAGGAAGGCGAGTTTTGTGGCTGTCCAGGGCAAGAGGGAGATGCAAATACTCATTCCTCTTCCTTCAGAAATGTTGGATACTGTACTCCAGAAATTTTGCTTGAGAGTATCAGCCTCAAACACTGATACTTGAGAGTACATGGATCACAAGTTGAGCGTGATCAGAAGATTCCAATTTATGGAATCTTGTGTAAGAAGTGTAAAAGCACAAATCCACAGAGAAGCACTATGATATATATGGCAACAGTTTCTATGAAATCCATGGCATACAGAACTTGGTTTTGGGGCACCTTCTTGGGCTTTGTAAACAGCTGTGAATGCCATTGCTGTCACTAAAAATATGGTGAGTCACCAAAGGGGAGTTGTTTGCCTTTAAATTTCTTTGAGGGAAAATTTTGAAGCCTTAAAAAGAGTTTTGAAAGTTTCTGTCTTGACAGCCTCTTTACTAGGATATAGTGGCTTTGATGGATGATTTTAGAGGTTTTTCAGCAGCAAAGTAATTAAGCTGAGGCTGAGCCTTCTCAGGCAGACTTGTAACACTTACAGAAAAGGCATTCTTAGGCTTTCATATGAAGTCTCCTACCTGGAACTCCTGTGTGAACATCTGGAAAGCAGATGACAGGGAAAGGAAAAAACCAGTTTACTGACTTCTTTTCAAAATGGGGAAAAACAGTAGGGGTGATGTGAACAAAAGTGATGAGAGCCCAAGAGAAAAGATAAAAGGTTCTCATCTTGTAGGAGTTGTTGAATATCTATAAGAGCTTTATGAAATTGCACTGGAGGTTCTGTGATTCTGTGAAAAGATACTTGTCTTATGTCTTCATACGGGACTTCTCTGTCCCCTTTTGGTATTTCCCCTTAATTTTGAAAATGCACTTTGTGCGTAGGGAATCGAATTTGTCTGGATTACCTGAACACTTACCTAAATTATATCTACGGTTTGATTGTCTTTAGTACATGAGATTTTGATTACAAACCAAGTTAAAATGCTTTTCGTTTGTTTGTTTTAACTTAAATCTANCAGCCCTGGAACTCCTGTGTGAACATCTGGAAAGCAGATGACAGGGAAAGGAAAAAACCAGTTTACTGACTTCTTTTCAAAATGGGGAAAAACAGTAGGGGTGATGTGAACAAAAGTGATGAGAGCCCAAGAGAAAAGATAAAAGGTTCTCATCTTGTAGGAGTTGTTGAATATCTATAAGAGCTTTATGAAATTGCACTGGAGGTTCTGTGATTCTGTGAAAAGATACTTGTCTTATGTCTTCATACGGGACTTCTCTGTCCCCTTTTGGTATTTCCCCTTAATTTTGAAAATGCACTTTGTGCGTAGGGAATCGAATTTGTCTGGATTACCTGAACACTTACCTAAATTATATCTACGGTTTGATTGCCTTTAGTACATGAGATTTTGATTACAAACCAAGTTAAAATGCTTTTCGTTTGTTTGTTTTAACTTAAATCTACAGGATAGAAGCAGATGACCCAGGGCTGTAGTTTCCTCGTGTGGCGGTCCCGTGTAACCTGGGTTATTGTCTTGCCCCATCTAGTGGCCAGAACTGGATGGATAAAAGTAAAAATGAAGCTGATAAAGTGTTTAAGATCTACTGAGTTGTGCAATGGCCTTTCAAAAAAGGAACTCTTCAACAGTCATTCCTGGCTTTTAGAATTAAGTTGGAATTCCAAAATAGTTCCTTTAATGCCATGAAAACACTGAGTGCATCTACCTTTACTTTAGTTTTATGCTTATCAAGTGTTACTGTTTGATGTTTTACATCCTTCTTACCCTTTTTGGCATAATGTATTTATTATTTGTGTTCTGTTATCCCTCTTGTTTTGGTCTTGGATGATACTTTGACACAATAGCGGTAAAATTAACCTCACACTGACAAACTCTGAAAATGGATAGTTTGGTCTCTGGAAAGCCCCAGGAAGTGCATTTAACTGAGTCCTGTACCTGTATTTGTGGCAATGCAGGGCTCTGGGGAGGAAGGGGAGCTACAGAAATGTTGCTGGATCAGAAATCAAGATTTGTTACTTAAAAATATAAAAATAAAAGGAATAATAAGATTAAAAAAACCCCCAAAACTACTTTGTCCTGTTTTCTAAAAATAGCAGTCAGAAAGAGTGCAACGTTTTTTTGTTCTTTGTTTTGCAGGAAGAACTTTATGGGGAGAAAATAACTTTTTATTGTAGAATGAGCACAGCTTTCCTGATATCTCTGGAGCACTGTGGAGCCAGTGCTACTACAATGCAAATGTAAATTAATCTCTGGCCTGATTTCTGTTTGCTGGCCTGCAGGGAAGGTCAGACATTTTACTTCACCTAGCGCTGAGATGAATCTTAAAATACAGAAGTTATCTAGAACACCCTGCCAGTAGTTAGTTCCCGTTGGCTATTTTAGGAAGGAGGTCAGTTCAAGCATCTTTCAGGGTAAATACTGAGCACAGAGAAATTGTTGTATGCACATTGATATCTATTAGTGTAGTGTTGGAATCTATATTCTTAAGAGATGCTTGATGAGTTAGGTGATACAAATAGGCTTTAATGCATTTTAATATGGCCTAATTCAGTGTGTCCATACCTCAGAGAGAGGGATTGTATTAAATGCTGTCAGCAACCCAAGGGATTCTGCAAAGCAAATAGAGAAAGTTTGTAAGTGGGCATATAGTGAAGTATTAGTAATACCGAGGTCACAACACTGATTGGTTTATGTGGAACATCACTGGTTGCTCTGATCTTGTAAAGCTAAAGAAGACAAGAATTTAAGAAATAAGAGAAAGCTTTCTGGTCTTGTTAGGCTTTGTAAAAGGTATTTCGTAGGAGGAAATTAAAAAAAACTGTCTTTGGTTCCATGTAGAAGTCTCTGGAAAGATTAATGAAGTTGCTGCCCATAAGTAATACCTTATGGATTTATTTGAGGAGGAAGGAAAGAGCTGATTAAGCTCTTCAACACTGAAATAAGGACAATGGGTATGAATAAACTTCACCCATTGGATTTGAAGTGGAAAATTAGAATGTTTCTTGTCAATAATTGGATTAATCTGATGATTAACTTTCCATCATCAGTAATAAAATTACTAAAGTGGGATGAAACACAGAGAGCTCGGCAGTGCAGGGGCCCCTTCTCACCAGCTATTTCCACGATGGTATGGAACGTGTCCCACACTTCTATTAATACTCCATGTGGATTTTACCAGTAAAAATACCCTCACCCTCAGGCCAGCCAGTGGCCCCAGGCACCGGTCTGTATCCTCTGGAAATGGACCCTGGCTGTGTCCCATGCCAGGCTCTGCCATGGGTGGATCCCAGAGAGAGCCCTCCAGGGTCTTGTGTCCCTGATTCTTGTCAAAGGGAGCAGCATAATGTGTACAGGGTGTGAAATGGTGTCACCTACACTGACACCTTCCTTTTGCTTAATTCTTGCAGGAGCAGGTTTTAAGTGTAATCAGTACCTGCACACAGACATGGTGGAGTATTGATGAGTTTTTTTACTGTAGATGCTAACAAAAGCCAGAAGCTTGCAGCTGAAGGATTAAAGTGGGAAGTAAGACATATTTTTAACACCTATTGTAATTCAGGTTGTGGTAGCTTATCAAAGAAAGTGGTAGATACTCCATCACAGGATTGTATGTCTCTAAAAATGTCCTCTAACTCATCTGTGGATTTATGGAGTTAAATACAGGAATCTCTAGACAGAATCCTCTGGCTTGTGTTATCTGGGAGGTCAGGATTCACAGATCTTAATGGTTTCTTTTGCCTTAAAGGCTATGAATCAAGAAAAAATCTGAATGCTCAAAAGCACTGTGAATTTTTAATTGTACCATTTTGCACATTTTTGCTTAGTACAAGAACAGCTTGCATTATTAGGTAGCATGTTAGAAAAGAAGCTATTTGTGTGTTTAATTCTCTGTGCTCTAACGATGTCGTCATTACCACATACTGAAGTGCACAGTTGGTTTAAATGAAGAAATTGCTGACTCCACAGTGTACAAAAAAAAAAGAAAAAAGTTTTTGGAAGAGTTCAGAAGGTGACAGTATCTCGGCTTTTCAGGTTTTTTTAATTCTTCTCTTAAGTACTCTAATAATACCTTCCAATTGGGCTGCCGCTTAACAAAATTAACCTCATATAGTAAGAGTAGAATATGTGAAGGCCTATGGTGTTCTAATAAAAGCTGTCTTTGAACCTGGTTTATATCTTAATGCAATTACAGTATCTTTAGTTTTGGGGTTTTTCTTTAAAAAAGAAAATACCCATACTGAGGTACCTTGGTGTACTTGAAGGACAAAAGTAGAGCTTCTCAGTAGAAAAACAACACTTAGGCTTGATTTAGATGGTTGGTTTTTTACTTTCATTGAATGTACCGAGTATGTACAACAGTACATTTTCCACAGGATGAATTGTGAATGCTGAGCATTCTGCAAATCAGGCTTGTGTGGGACTTTGAATTTTAACTCAGCGGATATCGCTTTTACCATAATGTGACCCTGCAGAATTCACCAGCAGCAGTTAGGGAAGAGCCCAGCCAGTCAAACACAGCTTCCTTAATCCAGCTGCAAAGAGAGTGTTCTGGGTGAGCTCTGTGGTGTTACAGGCTGCTCTCCTTTCCAGGGCACTTAGCAGTAAAGCTGTGGGGGAGCTTGCCAAGGAGGGTATTTTTACCTCAGTTCTTGTCTGGCTTGTATTGGTGAATTTGGTGTTACAGACAGCTCCTATGAAAGAGCTCTGACTGTGCTTTATCTGCTTTCTGGTGATAAACCATGGGGCTGTGTGATGAGCTGCATTGGCAGCTGGAGGTCTGGGTGCACAGGATGTGCTCTTACACATAACCAGAAAAAACACCTACCTTTGTAACTCCTCGTAATCTTCTATCTTCCTTTGAGGTGAGTATTCCTGAGTGTACTCTAGTCAACTTCAAATGCATACCTCACTTACTGGAATGTTTTGCAGCCCCATGTCACGGTTAGAGCGCAGCAGTGCAGTTTACCAGGTGATGAGCATGGCTGTGTTTGTAGGTGGTTGAGCTGAAGCCGGGTGGAAAGGACATTCCCGTCACCAGCGCCAACCGGATCGCCTACATCCACCTGGTGGCAGACTACCGGCTGAACAAACAGATCCGGCAGCACTGCCTGGCCTTCCGCCAGGGGCTGGCCAACGTGGTCAACCTCGAGTGGCTTCGAATGTTCGATCAGCAGGAAATACAGGTACTTCTGCTTCAAGCTGCACTAAACAGTTGCTGTAAACAGAAATAATCACTTATTTCTACCTGTAATGTAACGGGTCTAATTTCCTTTGCCGTTAGGTTCTGACTTCTGGTGCACAAGTTCCTATTAGTTTGGATGACCTTAAATCTTTCACAAACTATTCAGGTAAGCATATTTTGCTTAAGTAAAAAAATTTCTTATGACTGACTTGGGAATAACTGAACTTGCTTTTTATACTACCTTTTAAGAAAAAATTACAGGATCATTCTTGTTACCTTTGGCCAAATTTGGTGGATGTGCCTAAATTTCAGAAAATTGGCTAAAATTACAACACTATTGTATAAATGGTCGGAAATTGAAATGCACAGTTTATTTTATTCACATGCTTAAATGCAAGTTTATGGCCAGATAATTCAAGGGTGTTTCTTTTCTAAATTAGTCACTGACTGTGTCTGATTGATCTGAAAATAAGTCTGCAAATGACTTTAGGATAGTAGTTTCTGCTACCTCATTTAGATACTTAGCATTTCTCAAATGGTCTGAAGAGAGAGAGCATACATTTTCGTTGTGAGAAATGCAAGGAGTATTACTTCATTTGTCCCCTGCATTTATCATGAATGTAATCAGAAAGCAGCTGCCAAATCATCAGTTCACATCTGGGCTTACCTCAGGGTAAGCAGATTCATTCAATAACATCCTGGGTCTTGCAGATTTTGCACACTCTTGGAGTGAAGGGCAGTAACCTGAAGTTACTAGCTAAATGCAAAACTAAATAAAATTAATTTAAAATATGATTCAGTGAAGAAAACTGCATTTTAGAAGCTGAGGGATATAATAGCCATAGGTAAGCAATGAAACTGAAATTGCAGTGATGACAGATCTGTAGGTACTGGAAGGTAGCAGTACAAGCCTGCTGGTTATAATATTTTCCCCAAACCTTCAAGATTGATGCTAGGTTTTCTGGAGAATTTATTTCTTACATAAAACTATTCTAGCTGTAAATCATTTAAATCTCATTGTAGGTGGCTACACAGCAGACCATCCTGTAATTAAAATATTTTGGAGGGTTGTAGAAAGCTTCACTGATGAAGAGAAACGCAAACTACTCAAATTTGTAACAAGCTGCTCTCGACCACCTCTTCTGGGGTTTAAGGTATGTCTTCTGACTTACTGGCAAGATTTAGAAATGCTGCAGATGTTGGTCCAAGTTTCTCTTGTCCAGGAATCCACAGCTTGAGAATACTTGTCTGTGACTACAGAAACAGCTTCAGTGTTTGCATTTGCATGTATAATAAGTACGGTTTTAAAATACATAATGAAGTGTTCTGTTGCTTTCTATTTTAATTGCAAAATTTGATAAGCCTGCAAATCACTGATTAGAGCACTTGCTGCATGTGATGGAGAGTCCTTGCTGCCATTTCATGTTGGGTAGAAGCAGAGTTGCTACCACTCTCAAGCAACAGGCTGAGTTAAGCCTAGTGTCTTCTAAGTCAGGCAAAAGAGAATTTAGGATATAAAAGCAGTTATTAAATTTGATCCTCCTAAATTAACCATCTGAAGCAGGACATGTATTTTCTTTTCTTCTAATTCCCATTTATCTTCTTATAGCTCACAGCTCATTACCCTTAGCAGCAAAATATTCAGCTGCAGTCTCCAGATTGCTGTTTACAGGGAAGCTTAAGTGTAAAGAAAAACCTGTTGTATTGCTGATAAAACTAAAGAGAGGCCAAGGCAAGGTGAAGACATTTTGAAACTAAGTTCTGGGGTTGTTCTACCCATGAATTTTAGTGGACTGCAAAATTTTGGCTAAGAACCAGCCATCACGTTATTTCTTCTAAAATGTGGGAACATTCAGTGCTGTGTGGTGGTGTTACCATGTGGATGGGCAACATCCTCCATCTCCAGAATTGTTAATCTCTAGCTCAGCTATAGATATCTAGGATTGGAACTGGCACGTTCAGTTGGTAATTGGTCTGACTGTTCTGTGTGTCAACTTCAGGATGAAATGAGTCATTACATGAAATGAATAATGCCTTAGACTCCCCAGAACACACCAACCAGTTCCCCTTTAACAGTAAAGAGTGTCCATAGTTATGGATATGGAGACAATGGACATGGCTGTTGAATCACATGAATCCTGTCTTGGGTATTTGTCGATTGATTTATGTGATTCCTTATTTAAAAGTCTGCAGGCTTTTCTCCCAAACCCCCCAAGTCCATGCAAATATCACTGTACAGCACTCTGCCAATGAATAGGATTTTACAGGACAGCAGGAAAAGCAATTGGAAAACTCCAGGATGAGACCAAGATAGAGCAGTGCACATGAGTCACATGAGGAAGGGAGAATTGGGAAACAACTGGGGAAACCAAGTAAGCACAAGTTCCCATTTGTTGTCAATCTCTTTAATTACAAGGGGAGAAGAAGAAATGCAGATGTAGGTAGCCAGCTTTGAGGTAGCCGGTGTGACATTTGAAGAGATGGAGGAAGTGAATCAAAAGTCTAAAAATACTAAGGCTGACAGTGACACACTTGAGAGAAGCTAAATGTGGAATGCTGCAGTTTGTGTGTTCACTTGGGAGATGGGCCACAAACTACCTGCAACATACATGGCTAGGAAGAAATGGAAGCAAATCAGTCACTAAATGTTCAGCAGGAAAGCAGTAAGTTAAAAGCTGAATTCACTGTACAAGGGGCTTGCACACTGAGGCACGTGCAGCAGTGCTGGCAGAGGAAAGCAGCTGAAAGGGCGTTGGAGCTGCTCTGCTGGGCAGCTCTGAGTGGGACCGGGGCAGTACCTGTTCAGAGGGATTTACCTCCAAACCAGGGGCTTGCCAGGAAGGGTCTGCCAGAAAAGGCAGTGGGTGACTGGTGGTGCCATCAGCAGGAATATCTTGGTAGCCCATGACAGTGCACTGTTTGGAGCTTTGAAGGTGCAGAGTGTGAAGCCACGGGAGTGCTGAGTACCAGCCAAGTAACATGAGAATGTGTTTATGTTGATGGGAGACATGAACACAAACCATCCTCAAAATTTGTTCGCACTTTTAGTGTGTGTGCTGTGTTTTTCTGAGAGAAACACAATTTCTGATTCTCACTCTGAAATTTTCTGTGTATGCATTATATTGTGGGATCATCATGTTCTCTTCAAGTTAGTGCATGTTAATTTAAGATTAGGAAGTATCTTGATGGTCATAGCTTATAGATAACATAGTCTAGCTTTGCGTCATTTAAAAATTTTAAACTTTTATTGCCAGAGTCAGGTTCAGAATAACATTACTAAAGCTAATCAAAGTTTAATAAGTTTAATAAATGTGATTGTTACGGACAAAAAAAAGAAATCATTAAAGTGTGGTTGAAAATTGTTAAGTTCCAATCAGGTCACATAATAAATTGATGATACTTTTCCCTTCCAAACTATTGCAGTTTCCCGCTGTACAGTATTTAATTATGCAACAAATGGTGCCCTTGGCATGACATTTCAATTTAGAACTCCATTTTTCCATTTTTAAAGCTAGAGTAGGGGAATTCAATTAGCATTTTGAAAGGAACACTAAAAATGCAACATTTTAGCCATGAAATACTTTTAAGGCCTACATTTGGACAATAATTTAGCTTAGAATCTCATTGACCTTCTGCCTTTGGAGGTGGAATTTTTTTCCAGTTTCTGAAATCAGAACTTTTTTACCTCAGGCAAGCATTTGATAAAATGAAGACTGTCTTGCCAGCTAAAGCAGTGCTGTGGAGGTAACAAATAAATATATTTTTCACTATACTATTGGAAGAAGATAAATGGGTTATTATTGAAACAGTATTACAAACAAAATGTCTTTAAAGTGTATTCTTCAGATCAGTAATTAACATATCAGAAGAATAATCAGGGTTTGACAAGTTTATATCATTACGGACTCACTATGCACATCGATACTGTGTTTTGTTGCACTGTAAATTTGTACCGTGGACTATATGAACAATAAAAAGTCGTATTTTCTTTAGAATAATATAAATTTCTTTGTGTATTCCAAATTAATGGATCTTGTTGGGACAAGGCAGAGGGAGACACCACACAATTCAAGAGTGGTTTGGTGCTATGAGGAATGAAAGAAATGCCATTTGAGTGTCATTGTGACAGGTTTTCATCTAGTGATTTACTTCACAGAGATGTGTACCAGCTGCTACAGAGCAGGTTTTGGCTTATATACCTTTTTTTGATACGTGGTTGCTTTTTGTTGTGGTTGTGTCTTCCAGGAGTTATATCCTGCATTTTGCATTCACAATGGAGGATCTGATTTAGACAGGCTGCCTACTGCCAGTACCTGCATGAACTTGCTGAAGCTTCCCGAGTTTTATGATGAGAACCTGATGCGAAGCAAGCTCCTCTATGCCATTGAATGTGCTGCTGGATTTGAACTCAGCTGAGTCCAACCAATGCTTATTTGGATGATCTGCAGAAGAAAGAACCAGTGCCTACTCTATAAGCAGCACCCATACCCAAGCAGTTTTAAGGGAATTCTGTCTACATTTCTGCAGCTCTGGTGTCTTACCAAATGCCCTCAAATAGGTTTTATTTCTAAACACGGTTTCTTAGTTAGCTTCCATTACTGAATATTGCGTTGACACTGCTTTTATGACGCAAAACAATGAATGCTGTGTGCAGCGTGGCTGATTTCTGTGTTTATGTGAAGAAAGAGCACATTTAAAGAACAGTGACATCTCAGTGAAATTAACCAAAGATGAAGCTTTGGCTTTGTGCTGTTCAAACATAAATAGTTTTGCAAACTGGCAATAAAGTTGTGTACTGTACGGTGCATTGGGATGAGACAGGGCTAACATCCTGTAATTAATCTTTTAGAAGGAAGGCAAGCAGATGTTCGCCGATATCCCAGAAGTGAGAGGATGAAAATGCTCATTACTGACAGCCTAACATCTTAACTTACATTGTAGAGTTGTTTACAAATCATAGAGAGATGGGCAATCACCAAC
>VYZR01076260.1:25691-46572 GCA_013400675.1 Oxylabes madagascariensis | reverse complement strand
ATCCCGGGATTTAACCGGGCTGTCCCGCTCTCCTGCGCGGCCACGGCAGCACCCGCTGACTGAAGGGGCTGATGACGACTCATTGACCACTAACGTGAGCTTTCCAGTGATCTCTGATGGCAAATCTTGATTTGATTTTTGCACAGGGTTTCACACCCAGGCAACTCCAACAGATCAGGGAGCCTTGGGACTCCCTAAGCGGGCACGGAGCCCTGAGAGCTGCACACATCCCTGGGCATGCAGAGGGGGCAGGAGGGGGTTTTATGGGGCAAGGGCAACACAGACACACCCTCTGCTTGGAATCAGCAGAAAAACAGCTTGATTTTCCATTGTTGTAATAGATGTGAACAGGATTACAAAACTTCAGGCATGTAACTTAGTGACTGGGATTGTCTCCCAAACAGATTAACTTTTAAATCCTCACGGTTACACCTGACACTTTTTATCATGAACTCTACATTACGTCTGGTTGAATTCATTGACAGCTTACAACAATTACCCCAAACCAAAGGCAAAGCTGCCGCTATCCAACTCGTTCACAAACCTAATTATACCTGCTTAAGGACTAACTTGGACTATTCTATTGAATCGTTTTAACAGAATAGACCAACTCCACAAAGACATTTTGCCACTTAAATCAGGATTTTGCCTGAATGATGGATGCAGTTCCTTAGTTCCTGTCCATCAACCTTACTGGACATCAAAGTTCTGTTGACACCCAGGAGCACGTCAGTCTTGTTAGCATGGATCCTCCCAGGAGTTATCTCCCAACAGGCACAATCCATGATGGAAAACTAGGAGAATACCTGACATATACATACAGATCTATCCCCAAGGCTACAAATAGCCATCTGTGTTCTCCAAAACTTGAGAGGAAGCATCTCTTTTCCATTCAGCAACCCAAGAATATTAATTTACCAAACAATGAGAATCAGAGCCATTTTCTTCTGTCTGGAAAAATTAAAATGCCGGTCTCCTACAGGAATAATTCCAATCACTAGTAATTACAGGTAAGGAAATGAAGCACATCCAGCCCAGCCCAGCCCATCCCATCCTGTCTCAGCTGAACAATTTTGACTGCAACAATAAAAATCTACTCTGTCAAAGACCAAGTGAAAAGGACTTTCAGAAAGGAGATATCCTGACTGTGCTGCATGGCTACCAGAATATTTTATCCAGTGGTGGTCCTTGCACAAGCAGTGCCTGGCATTAGGTGAGTACCATGGCCATCAGTCAAAAGCCACCTGCATGTGGCATTCCCTCTCAGATCCAATGAGTGTTCTCATTGAAGAAACAAGCAGAAGAAACAAGCTCCAAAGGCTTCTAGCCAAAAGAGCCCGTTACCTATGAGATAAAGGCAACATGTAGGGAAGTGAATTGTCTGTTGAACTAGAATTGTTCACTAAACAAGGTGAACAACATTCGAGTTGATGGTCTGCTGAGCACTGTGAACTTTCTTCTAGGCACATGTAGGAAAAAAATCTGGTTCCCTTCAGAATTAGGCAGCAAGTCTTTTTATGAGGATTACAAATTTGGATGTATATGCTTTGATTCTGCAATCATCACATTTAAAACACCAAATTCCTTAGTCAATTTGCATTGCATTTAGATACATTGGGTATTAGAAATGTTTTTTCCCCTAGATATTATCTACACAAGGGATAAAAACATAAATACTGAAAGTATTCTAAAAGGCCTGAATGAAAAAAAGCTGCAGCAGGAAGATGACAATACTCACTAACAAACACATGAAACAAACCATAATAAGAAAACTGAACCCCCAAATGAAACAACCTGTAAAACTAGTTAGAAACATTAATTCAGATTTAAAAATCAGCAAAAGTGACTCAGCAGTACTCTAAGACTTACAGATCAAATTGCAATACCTAAGCAGTCTGTGAGCATTAACTTCTCCTGTAGCAAATAACCCAGGAAAACACCCAGAGGCTGTGCATGGACCCCAAAGGTAAAGGACCCTAAAGGTAATGATGGGAAAGATAAATGGAGCCTGATCAAACCAACTGCAACGACAGCCACAGAATAACTTCCTGAGATGGTTCAGGGGAAAAACTTGAGAGAAAGGAGATTTTGAAAATTGAGCCTGAAAACTGATTTCTCCAGAGAAATCTATTTTGAAGTGCAAGGGTCACGTGATCAGCTACTCTGATTAGGCATTTTTAGTGAGACAAAGACAGAAGGGTCCCCAACACAACGATTATCTCGTGGTGGTAAAGCTGTGGAAGGAGACTGCAGTGTCTGTGTGAGCACAGAAACAGCAACAGCTGACTTGGTGTCTCAAGACACTCTCGTGCAGTCTGAAACAGCATCCTCGAAGAGCCAGGCTGCTGTTACCAGGCAAAGGGACAGGGCAGTGCCTCACCTGGAGCAGAACAGCATTTTTCAAAATCAGACCCAGTAAACCTAGAATTGCACAACAGATTTCATAGAAAAATAAAAGATCAGCATTCATTAATAAAAAGGAAGACGTTTTGCAAGGAATTTTCTATGTGCTTAAGGTACAGCACAGGAATCTGAAGTGTTCCATTAATGCAATATTGTTTGTGCTAGAGGCAAATAAACACACACCACAATTATCTTTTTGGAAAGAAAAGAAAAATGCAACTTCTTTTAAGCAAAAAATTCTAGCCCTTGAAATCTGATGCTTTCTAGAATGTCTTCATTAGAGCAAATGGCATCTCTCCTTTGTTCTTGAACATATCATAAATCCATCATGCTTCAGTCTAAGAATACTATGAAGGCACATCATAAACAGGCCTAGATATGTAGCAATAAATTGCCTTTATTTTTACTATAGAAAATTATTTAATTTAAATAATGTACACTAAAAAAAAAAACCCCAACCAAACTGCCTTCACTAGGAAGCCCTGTTAAGAGACAGTGGATCTGATTGCCTTTTTGGAGTTTTTCCCCCCTCCTTAATTTCCAGAGTTCAACAGTGGACACACCAAAAGAAGTAAAGGATACTTTAGACTGAAAGTAAGAGACAGCTTAGGTACTGGCTGTATCTGTACAAGTTTCCCCAGCTTTTATGGAATATTTGCATTTCTAAGAAGAGTAATCCATTGTGAACAAGATGTTTTATTTCAATAGAGATGGAAACAATTTTTAATTATACCACAAGATTAAAAAAAAAATCATTAGATCATAACATTTTATAAAATATACAAAAATGGAGGTAATAATGCATCCATTATCCCAGAAGCAAAATCTGATGAAGAGTGGGATATGGGTCACTGGGATATTCCTAACAGTAATGACCCACAGTTTATAATGTTATTCAGTTATTTTCTGGAAAAATCAATTGCTTGTCTCAGAAATTATTTGAAAATGTTGCACTTAGTCTTTTTCCCTAGCATCACAACACAATAATCACAAAACAATACAGCACAAAGGGCAATTATCTCATCAATGTGCAATAAATAATTCTCAAAGGCCTCTACCAGTCTGTCATGTTCTGCAAAGTTTAGAAAACTAGGAAGATACTGTAGCTCCAGCCATTTTCTGTTTAGACTGTCTCATTTTCTCAGTCTCTTAGATTTGATGGCATGAGCCAAAAATCAACCTTCCTGCTACTACATGCATTGGTTTATTGCAGTGGATAACAGCAAATCAGTATTTACTTAGAAAGGTTGATTGAAATGTTTCCTGAACTGCAAATCCTTGAGTTTTCTAATATAGATAAGGGGTTTATTTTACTGGAATACCACAGCTGTTATGACTGATCATAAATTGTTTTTGAGTCAAAAGTGATTAATCTAGAAGTGCTAAGATAAAACAGGACAGGATAAAATATAATTATTGTAAATTGTGCAGAACATTTAGAAGTATAACATCATGCTTAGCCTTCTCTGTCTTTTTGACTACAACAGAATCAGGCAACTTTAAGGGTGGGGTAGAAATCAGGAAATTCAGCATATTATTCACCATCAAGGAATGAAAATAAGGGCTTATTTTATCCTCTTACTATTTTTACTACACCTGTTCCCCTGTGAAATTCTGAAGACCTTCCCACTTTTGCTACTGACATTTACATGTTGGTATTAAACAATTACCAGTGGGGATTTATGGAATATATTTTGAACATTTAAATTCTGAGTATCTCAAATGTGAATCAACCATATGCAATTAAATAAATCTTAATGTATGTATTGAATAGAATTCTCTTACCTTTTGTTGGACTCTGGTTCTGATCTATAAATCCTTTCAAGTCTCCATTTGTGGAAGTCACACCAACCTGAACAAAACATTTTTAAATTTTTTTGAAGTGTTGAAATATGATAAACCTTTCTATGTTTTCTAATATGCAACTAACAATATTACAAAAGCAACTTTCTGCATTATGAAACATCATAATCCTACAGACAATAGAGTCTAACAAGAGCATGAGACTCAAAGCAAGGTATCCAGGATATTTACTGTATATAAATGAAGACAAACTCTACTTTTAACTAAGTTGTTACCTAAAAACCACCCTGAATATTCTGGCCCTGTACTACATATGACCCAAGTAGCCCATTCTGGCTATTATGGTGTAAGGAACCATCCCCTCCAAGTCAAAGGGTGCAGCTGCCACCAATAACACAGCAGAAATCTGCTCATGTCCAGTAGCCTCAGTACTAAGCTGCACAGTCTACAGGTCTGAGATGTGACTATTAGTGCATTCTAAACACATTCCCTAGTCTTCAGAGATACACTGATTTACTGAGGGTAAGTTACTGCAGACAGGGAAAACTTAAATATTATACAGAATAGTGCAACTCAGACTTTGGCATGCACACAAAGCATAGGAAGGAGTAGTTTGCACAGAAAAATACAAGATCACAGCTCCTGGATCATCCAGAAAGGAAGAGATGGGAGCCCCTCATATCTCAACCTCTTTTTAAAATATTATAAAATTTGAGTACTTCCATAAATCATTGGGACAAAGAGTTCCACTATCCAAGTTAAAAGAAGGCAATCATATGATGAAGGATCAAACATTTTGCTTAGTTTTACAGATGTATGTGGCAATAATGGAACCTATGCTAGGGCCATCTGAAGAATTTTAATACACTCAAGTTGGAGCATCATTTAATTTTAGGTAAATAGTAGCAACTTAACTAAAATAAACAACACAAGACAAAAGAATACCTACTATAAGCATTTCAGTCTCCCAGTTCTGATTAGAGACCTTGTATTCAGCAAATAATTTTTGTAGGGGAAAATCTGCACATAGCATTGTGACACTCTTGAAAATACTTCTACTAAGATTTTTTCCCCATCAGGAGACACATAAGAAGATAACTGTTTCTGCACTACTCTGATTGTAAAACACTGCCCAAATGAGCTCAGTCATGTGCTTCCACAAAAAGCCCTTGGGGATGCTCAGTGCAGCCCCTCAGTCTATCCCAGACACTGTCAGTATCAGACTGGCTCTTTCCTGCCCTTGCTGGCACACCGGGCTGGACTCTCCTCCCCCCTCTGGCGCTGGGGCTGTCGCGGTGTCCCCCGAGCTGTGTCCAAAGGGGGGTGTCCCATTTCCCTCCCACTCCCGGGCTGTGTCCCAGCAGGGGGCAGCGGTGCAGCAGCCATGCAGCAGCGATGCAGCAGGGCTGGGGAGGGCCCAAGCAGGAACGCCCAGACTGGAACAGGGCCAAGGGAGGAAGACATAAAAACAAACCAGAATGTCTCCTTAGCATGGTGTGGTAGCAGATCCATAGGGAAAAGAGCAGCACTCCAGGATCTCTTGTGCTTGGGCACAAGGAACACTCGTGTGCTGAGAGGCCGCTGTGGTTCCTCACACTGAGGATGAGTTCTTGAGCAGATGTTTAACCCGAGGCTGGCAGGACGTAAAGCACAGTGTAAAGCACTGCAGGGCCACTCCAGTGCCCAGCCAGGGGGAAGAGGCTGCACTGCTGGCTCACACCTCTGCTGCCTCCACACAAACAACAGTGTCAGGACCCCTGACACTGCCTCTGCAGCAACCAGGACAGCATAAATGGGAGACACTTTAAATTCAGGGAAAGAATAGTGGTCCACAGGGATAAATACCATGTTAGATTATGGGCCTCAACTCATTCCTAGAGAAGGGATTACAAGGAACATCTTCAAAGACAGCACTGAAACTTGTTCACAATTGAATGTTCAGCTCTAGATATAAAACTGTATATTTCCCTATCAATTCAGATCAGTTTTTTAATCAAACACTGAAGATGACATACATATAAAGTGTAGAATGAAAATTCTAACTTTTACATTTAATTCTCTGAAAGATTTAGAAGAAAATACAACAAAGTACTTGAGAGGTTTTCTTGTGTGTATGTTGTACTTCAGTGATCCAAATGAGACAAAATGACAGGACTTCAGTTTGCACAAAAATATGTTTTCATTACAATGGTCCTAGTAGTATTTATAAACAGCAGCACTTCTCTTAATTTTATAATCCTTGTATCTACGTTTAGAAGAGCTTGAAAACAAACTTGAATTTCATGAGAACTGAAATGAGAAATGAGGCAGATCTAAAGGAATTTGTTTCTCTTGCAGAAGCATGATCCCAACTAAGCCCTCAGAAGAAGCAATGCGTGATGCAACATTACACTACTGCTGCACAGCAAGACCTTTATAGGATTCCATCTCTGTTCAAGAGGTTCCAGGCCCCACTGTTATCTGAGACAGACCACACACTGCTTTTGGGAATCTTGTACTGTAACAACTCCTAAGCTGAAACCAGCGAACAATCCAATGCCTAACTGGTATCGTTTGTTACTTTCTGTTCTGCTGGTGTGATATTTCTACTTTGTAACACTGGCCCAGGGTGTCTGGATTACCAGGATGGCAGGAGCTGCACTCCTGCTTCTGTTCATCTGCTGTACAAGGAATCCAGCCACGATGGAAGATGAAGAAAGGACTTGGCAGGCCTTTACAGACTACTAAATATCTCTGAGGTTTGTTCGTCTTTCCTGTTAGGTGACTAAGTTTCCAAACAGGGTGAGGGGAAAGAAAAAACAAGTCCCAGCCAGAGTCTTGGATGGGGCCGACTGCCACGAGCAGCTCTTGTAGCTTGCCTTGTGGCCCAGCCTTCTCTACTGCTTGGCTGGACAAGTCTCCGTGGCCAACCTCAGCAGTTAAACTTCCTTCCATGCTGACATGTGAAAGGAGAACATCACAGCCATTTAACTGACCTTATCTATGGCAAGACAGCCACCCTCTGAGAGGCACTGACAAATAACTTCACAATCAAAATTAAGTCTTATTCAAAAAACCTGCTGAAGTTATATCACTCATTTGTTTGAGTGCTGAAACTAAAAATTTGTTTGAGTAAACTAAACTAAAAATAAATTTACCGTGAGTATTTGCTCTTGTTTTCTCCATTTGTTCATACTGTTTTGGTGTCTTTTTACCTGAAGGACCGATGGGAAAGGAGATAGAAAACAGGCAAGAAAAAACATATTTTCCAATATAAGTAAAGAATGAAATAACCCAGTTGGACAGGGTGATTTGAATTACATTTGGGTACAATGTATATGGTAAGCATATAAACATCTCTTTCCTGAGAGAACCTGTAACTTTTATTCAACATTTTCTTATTCGTAGCTTCTTTGGTTGGATTAGTTTTCTAAGGAAGGTCAAATTACCCACAAACAATATTCCACAAGCAGATACCAGGAAGGGTCCTGCATTTAAAGAAAATGAGCAGTGAGCCCAGCCTGGATAATTTTCCCGCCACTCACTCAAAGAGTTAGGAAGGAAAAACAGATGGGGAAGGTTATTCATCCTGCACACACATTCAATCTACAGGAACATTCTGGCAAGTGCTTGAAGCACAAGCTGCCTTGGACAGAAGGTTTTTCAATACAGCTTCTTGCAAGGTGAAAAGCCATTCCAGCCATAACTCACTGCACAGGGCTGTGATGCTCCAGGAGCACAGACATGCCCAGCTGAGGGGCAGTGATTGCAGAATGCAGAGGTGGCAGCTTCCTGCTGTGCACATTTAACAGAAGATACATGCCCTTCAAGAGTTTCCTGGAAGATGTCCTAATTCCAGTACTTTAAAATTTCCTTTCCTTGATGCTTCAACATAAAGGAAAATGATGGAAGAATTCTCATAAAGAAGCTCTCTCCCCCAACTCACTTTGCAGATCACTAAATCATTTCTGACACTGTAAAAAACACTAACCTTACATCTGAAACAGGTTTGGAGCTGCAGAAACCCCCAGGCATATACAGAATCTAAACCCTGCAACTCTGCAAATTCAGAAGCATTATTGCCTCTTAACAGCATCAGGAAACACCAGAGCTGACACTACTGCCCTGAGTGTGCAATTCTGAGTAACCAAAGTGGGGAAAACCCTAAGAAGTGCTACCAATAAGGACACAAAGCATATGACCGCCATATGAACAGGTAAACACGAAAACTGAGTCCTGCATTCATCTGCACCACAGTAGCTGATTTTTTTAAAAAAATAAACCCATAAATATTAGGTACCTGACTAGGTTTGCATGAGTTTGATATGCAAAATTTCAAAGCATGCATACCAATAAAACATTTCTTCTTTAAAGTAACCACAGCATTGTGCTGAAGTAAACAACAAAATTATATTTCTATATTCAGCACAAGAGTAGGTTACCCAGACTGAATGTCACGTCTGTCCTCGAAGATTTTCAAAACCCAAAGCCCTGATGGAGCTCTGAACAAAGCACCGAGCAACTGAATTCCAGTGTCAAAGAGCTTTACACAAAGCATCAGAGTAGATGGCCTCCTGAAATCCCTTCCAACCACTGTATGATTATTACACAACACTCCATGGATTTTATTGGGATTGGTATTTATCCTTTGACTGCATCGAACAAAAGGTCAAAGCCACAAATGACCTGGATTTGTGCAGCCGTCCCACATACATCAGTAGAATTACTTATTTGTACCAGAGTTGAATATGACCTATGAAACAATCAGTAAAGGGCTTTGAATATACACATCAGTTTATTTTATGTCTTGGTAAGCTTGAATTAAAAAGTGAGATATAAGAAACCTCAAAGCCTGGATCTACACACCAAATGAAGTTATTAATAAAGCCAATAAAAATTTCCAACACTTGAGAATTAATTTAACCAAACTATGTCATTGGCACCAGTCTAACCCAATATGCACAAAAGCTTTTGCAGTTACTGAACAGAACACAAAACTAGGCTACCTGCACTTTTATTGTGGGGCACTTCTTTGGTGGTGTTGGTTCCTAAACCCACTCAGATATGACTAGAATGCAGGATGTCCTGTCAAAGGCAGTCAAAAGGCAAATTGCCCAGGGCCCAAAGTTGTACTCAATTCACTGATCACCAGGATTAATCAGAACTGCTCTCTATACAAGCTGTGTACCTCAAGAAGCACATCTAATTAGGCAGAAAATTAAGGTCAGGATGTTAAGAGTTTTCATAAGCTTCCTCCGAACTCGGGATAGATGAGTCAAATATAGAGCCTTGAGACACCACTACAGGCTGATTAATGAGCAGGCAAAGAAACAAGAAGGCCTTCAGTCTTCTAGAAACCAAGAGCGCACCAACAGTAGCAAAATAATATGCAGCCTTTCTATATTTTCTTGAGATCTGAGACTCAGACTCAGAAGGATTTTACAGAGCTGCAAAGGTGAGAAGATTCAACAAAATGTACAGCTTTCATGTAAGATTGAAGAAATGTTAGAGGAATCACAGACTCACAGAATATCTCAAGTTGGAAGGGACCTGCAAGGATCAATATGAAAACCATAAAGCATTGCCTCAGTAATCAACCTGACCCTCAGCTGAGTAAACTTCACATGCTTAAAGAGCTTCTAACCAGTTTAAATTGATCAAAATACTGCAGAAGATGATGGGGTACATATTTGTGGTATACAAAAATCACACAAGATTTCTGAATTTGAAGGTCTTTTTGGTTGATTTCTTGTATTTGTCTACACAATTCTGAAAGTCAGAGGTGACTGGCAGAATGCCAATATGAAAAGTAACACGTTGAAGAGTTATACTTACATTTTTTGCCGTCATGTCAGACAGTATTGCTTTATATTTCATAAAGCCATAAGATATCCCTTTTCATCTTCACAGAATCCTGTAAGAAAGTTAATGAAATACCTTAGTTGGAACCCAAGTTTCTGATAAAATAATCACCACAATAGTCAGGTTCTGCAGAGATTCTAAAAATGTTCACTGCTTGGAACGGGCAGAGATGAAATACAAAGGCCCAACTTACATAAAGGCCTGACTACAATAATGTCTAGCAAAACCATGTTATATCGTCACTAAAGTTTTGTAATTAAAACCATGCAATCTTTTGTATTTAATGTAGATTGGCTTTAAAAATGGAAGTGAATTACTTCTCTCCACTGTCTCTTTAGCCACCGACAACAGAGAAGGCTTTTAATGAAATGTGTATATACAGAAAACATTCAGAATTTTTAGGAAACATGCAAGAAAAAAACATTCCGTTCTAACTCATCTTCTAAATATTTTCATGCTTTTTTATTAAACTTGTGTAGTTAGAGTTATAATATTAGAATTCCAGGGAAAGACAAAAAATTTTAAATAGCTTAAAGTGACTTATTTTTTCAATGAAAGCTTCCAGAAGTCTTACAGAAAACAGATAGAAAGTTACAAATCAATGCTGTCAGCACAAACCATTTAAAAGATACAATTAACTTGACTAAGTGTTTAGGTACCTTGAATGCACTTTAAAAGTACTAGTTGCAGCTGAAAAATGGACTACAAAAGACATTTGAATTGCATTTGGATTAATAAGGGAGAGAGAACTGTTCACACTTTTAAGTGTGGAATCAATTCCATAAAATTAGGAAGATACCTAAACCACTTACTAAAGAGTCATGACCCTTTACAGCAGAACTCACCCTACTCACAAAAGTGGGGTGCAATTCATGCCATTTTCCCTGTATTATAACCTATGCGAAGTTTGAGAATGGCCAGTGCCTTCACCTCCCTTCAGGAAAGTGCCAGGGGTTGTTGCAGTAGTGTGTGTAAGTAATGAGGAACTCTACCATCACATCCCATCACTGCTTTAGTAGTTTTGGATAACCCAGGAGAATTTTAAATTCTAGGCTGTTTCTAGACATTCTTTTGGTTTATTCAGACATCATATCAATTAAACTGTTAGTGGAAAACCATTTTATTCAATGTAGAGATGTCCTCCACTTCCTGTTGACTGAGTTGTACTTATCTTCCTTAGTGATTCCCTTTATTGCAGCCATAATTAAGCAGTTATTTCAGCATGTGAACACCAAGCAATTCTACTAAGACACCCTCCTGTGAAAATTTGTACATTTTAGTTTCACCACAAAACACCCAAGAAAATAATACCAATTTTTCTTTGGCTTCAGAGAAGATACTGTGAAGAGGTATCTACTGCCACCCTGGGGAAAGGGGCGACTGAATCTGGTAGTAATCCTGTAACCTGAAGCCATAAAACTACAGAGGTCATGGCAAAGAGCAAACACTGAATCCTTGCAATGCATCTGAAAATTATGATCTTTGTGCCTGTTCTTTTTTGACATTTCTGACCCTTGCAGACCCTCTCAAAATACATCATCCAGAGCTCTGGCCAAAATTCATGTTGAAGTCTGACCTCCCTCTCTTTCTTTAAGAGGCTTTACAAGTAATTTACTCAAATAAAATGTAGTTAAGAACATAATTGCTAAGCAGTTTTAACTCATTTACAGATAAGCTAACTACATTCATCTTTGACAAGTTATTTGCTGTCAGGCCTAGTGATCCAGAAGGTATTGTCCATAAACTATTACAGTCCTTTGCCGCAATGCTCTTCAGCCAGTATGAACAGTTGGTATTCTTCCAGCTTTATGAACACATTTTGTCAAGCCCCAGAAGCCAGACTTTGTGACCCCACCATCTGCCATGACCTCTTGTCAGGTTCAGACAAAAGAACCGACACAGATGGCCTCAAAATGGAGATTTTCTTCATCCCCAGTTGCTGCATGTGCTTGCACCACACAGACAGAAAAACATAAAACTCAACCTTTTTTCTTCTTTAGCTGGTTTCTACTGAAATGAAGCTGCATAAAGACAGGTTCAGAGGCCAGAGCACATGAGACACAAAGATTGTTTTAGTTGAACTATGTTTGTCCCTTCATAAACTAAGCCTTGGTTTATAATCCACTCCCTTAAATTTGCCTTTTGGTCATATATTGTATGGTACAAGGAGCCAACAAAACTGACTTTGTAAACTCTGAGTTGTAGTTTCTTCTAGAACATACTTCCTAATCACTTATGCCACTGACATTAAAAAGCCAGTTTGAGCATTAAATTTACAAAAGCCCAGGTAATCAAGCTCTAGTTACAGCAAAACAGTACAGGAGTTTTATCTGTACCTATTCTTGCTACAAGTTAAAAGCCAGATCTATTCTGAAGTTTTAGTGATTCTGAAGCTGAATCCCACTGCAACAAACAGAGCAAAACAGAAAAGTTATCTGCAGAATAACATTGCATTCCTTCTTATGTTTATTTTCTATTTATTGTCCAAAGCTTTATTTTTAAATTACTCCTATAAGACAACATAAAAGTCTGTTCTCTGCTTTACCAAACTTACCCTGGTTTCTCTTCTAAAATTTTATCAGTACTTGAAGTCACACCTTCACCTAGACCAGCACCATGCAAAGATCCTCCTCAGTGCCAGAGGCCAGGTCCCAACAGAAAGTGTCATTTATGTAATATTACATCAGTACTAAACATCTAGAAACGAGGACAACTATTGGACAATCACCTAAATTGTTATGATATGTTCTCTTTATGGAACACATGAAAAATAAAAAAGGGATATTTTAGTACACCAGAATAATTTTTATCACCATTAAGGAGCATTTTTGTCATTTACTTGATAGACAGTATGGTAAAATGAAAATTATTCCAGGTAACTGAGTCAGCTAAGAGGAAAGCATGATGAGTTCCAAGAAAAAGAAACGTGTATAGCACCAGCCTTTCCACAAGAAAGTAATTTATACTCTTCATATCCCTCTCCCTAACTTTCAACTATTACAAGACTGATTTCAGAAGACAGCAGTAACAAAAAGACTCCTTACTAATCAGTTCAGGCTCAAATTTAAACCACTAATTTATGCACAGCATCTACATGGCTTAGACCACCTGTTACATATATGCTGCTTCAGTGTGTCTCAGTTTTCAGATCAATAAAATTTTGAAATTATTAAGTACTTATTAGAAATCTACCTGCTCTCAGGAAGTGTTTCTCCAGCTTGTTCCTAAAAAATGTTTCAATATTTAACTCCTTTTTGAAAAAACTGAGATTAAAAAAACAAGACAGGAATGCCATATAACATCCAGCGTGTCACTCAATGAAGCTCTTCAAAAAAGCCAACCAAGGTATTTATTCAACAAGTCACATAGGATGAGAAATAAGTCACCACCTTCAGCTGTCATACAGTAAATTTATTTTGAAAATAACATTAGAAAGTAGCTCTAAGGAAGCATTTGAAAGGAACTCCCACCATGACATGTATGATAAAGATCTGGCAGGTATAACAAATTATTTTTCCAGCTTTTACCGTGAGCAACTGTATGCCTTCAAAAAAGTCCTAGTAGATAATAGACAAGGTGATTAGAGAGACTGAACAAAAGAAATCTAAGTGCCTTGACCACTGAATGATATTATGAGTTTTTTACAAAATAAAATAATTTGAGACTAGTATTCAGTTTAAAAGTGTCATTGTTTAATCACCTTTACTTGACTTAAAAGGCTGCAGCCAACAAATCCAAAATACAGAAGTTCTCCCAGCTATATGACACAAAAAGGAAATGAGGATGACTGCTTTAAACCAAGATGCAAACGAAAGATAAACTACCTGAACCTAAATTGAAAGTCAAGATCTCATCATGTAGTTAGGGTCGAGCAAAATGCCAATGTATCATCAGAAAAAATCAACTGACACTTCCTGGCAACAGCAGTAATTATGACTCAAGTTTACACAGCACGAAGAACTGGGAAAAACAGACCAGGCATTTGTGCAAGTTCAGTGAGTATAAACTGTAGCACTTCAGCTCCATGAGGGTGAACCAGCAACCTGTGTGGCTTGCTAAAAGCAAATCTCCCCTCAAGGACTTCATGTAGCAAATATTGAGGCAACAAATGAATTGGATCCCATTCAGAACTCTTGGACTCAATCCCAAATGCTACATCCCCATTACCCTCACTATTTGCTGTATTTACTCAGTGCTGTACCTATTATATTACTACCAATGTACATTTTATATGACTGTACATGTACACATGACTAGCAAAAGCACTACTGAATATCCTGAATCTCAGGGATGAAGACAAGTCGAAGTGAGAATACATGACATGGCAAGAAAATCCAAAGGTGGATTCAAAGTCTCTCCTAGCTGAAAGTGCTCCAAGTCTCCATTCATTTAACTGCACTGCTGGCCCCCACATTTTGCTGCTTGTCCAGTCCTGACAGTGCAGGGTCCCCAGTTCCAGCAACCTGGAACTGGATGCTCCTCCCCTCAAGGGACTCGGTTTCTTAGGCATGCTCTTAGACATGCTCCATGTCAGTACCAGCAGTAAACTACAGGTCTAAGAATGGAGGCAGCACTCATGGCTTCTTTCAAAATCAATGTCTCTTACTGTCCAAATAAGGAGAACATGTGGAATAATTAGCATTAAACATGTGGAATAATTCCCAAGCACTAGAACCTTTGAAGGCTCTTTTAATTCCCCAAACCAGCTTACTGTCATTCACCTGACATCAAAACAGTGGGTAACATTCATGCAGCACTTAAAAGCATGATCCAAAATGTCTTTTTGAGTTTTATAGCCAAATTTTATCACCAGCAAGATAAATCTGGAATTAACAGAAATTTAGCTGCAGGGTTTTTTTAAGCTGACAATCTATTCTGTAAGCTCATTTTTTGTTCTCTCACTGGGTTTCTAGCCCATAGCCGACTCCTACACAGAGCACAACATTTGGGAGTCTGCTGCTTCAGTGGTAAGAGGCAGGTGCAATTTCTTTTCAGAGTAAACAGCACAATGTATTTTCACAAACACATTTTTGCCTTAAGAAATTTCATTTTCACAATGGATTGACAAAAAATTTAGTGATCTATGTGATGACTGTAAAATACCTTGGTAAGATGGTCTTTGTGCCTTGCCAAGAAAATACTGGCTCCTCTTTCAATCAAGCTCAGCTGAAAACAGCTTCTTCTTGCCTACTGAGACTTGACACCAGCTTCTTGCTAACACCAGCTCATACAAGATGATACATCACAGAATGCTCTAGATATTAAAATGGTTTTGTAAGATTTAATTTTGAGATTTCAAAATTTCTAGAATTAACAGTGCATCGACAAATATATGGAAAAGTTTAACCATACTGTTGAGATATACTTCTAGCTACACCTCACAGCTGGAAAGACCTTAACGTCCAATGAACTGAAGGTAATTTTACATTTGCATTTAAGTAAAGATCATCAGGTTATATTGCAACAAAAAACTTGATGATGATAGCTATTTCTTCCATTCTCCTTACAGTTTGCTGGAAGCTTTGCTCTAGCTTAAAGCCATTATTTAACTCTACTCTTGCATGGGTTGAAGATTATGGCAGTATTCATCGAAGGGCGAAGGTCACAAAAAATTTCATACTTTTCCAATTATAATTTGTATAAAGGCAAAAAGGGATTTTTCTGGCAATGCGCAAGCTCACAAATACTGGTTACAGTGCACAGAAATACCTGAGGGCACAATTCCATGAAATACATTGCACTGTTCTGAGATCCCACCCCTGCTAAGATTGCTAAAAGGGATCTTCCACTTCCCACTCCTTCCCAATGCTGCACACTCTCAACAGCTCCTGTTCCTACCTGATCCTCAGTGAGCCAGTTCAGTTCTAATACTGTCAGAATTCCAGCAGTGGGGCTGCAAGGGGTAGAAGAAAGTCTGCCATTGCTGCCACCCCTGCCAGCTCCAAGGGCCCCCAGGCCTGTGCACAGGACAGGACCAACCCTCAGATTCGATCACTGATTGAGCACTTCAGTCTGGTTGTCAGAACGACACCATGATTCCACTTCTGAAAAAAGCATTCACGATCCCTCAAAATTTACTTATGGATTGAAATGTGACAAAAGGTTGGACACAGTTTGATCATATGAAGGCTACTTGAAGAGTTTACTGGGGTGTGTGCATGCTTCAAAAATCCATTAGGAAGGGGGATATTTTTGTCTCCAGATCACAGCTTCCTCGATTGCTTATACAGCAAGAAGCAGGATGAATAATTTGCTTTTGACAGAGAACAGAAGTCTGCTGTTACACCAAATCAATACACAGCTTGAAATGGTATCAGTTGTATGTATGAAGTTATTGATCTAAAAAAATGTTTGAATGTATTTGCAATTGTAAGTTGAATTTTAAATAAACTGAAGTTTACAATAACCCGATTGCACCTTTAAGAGAACAGAAATACATTTCTCACATTTCTCAAATCTCAAGGTCAAGTCATAACAAAAGGAAGTTACCCAACTTCTTCCTTCCAAGAAATGCAGAGCCCATGCACACACAGGTTTCTTATTTCACTCTGAGGACATAAGCAGTTTCACTTGCAGTTTCTGATCTCATCCATAATTACTGGTCATGTTACCACCATACATTCTGGGATGACCATTACAGTTCACAAGTGACTTTTAGTATGTCCATGCATTGGCATTCACAAGCCTTAATGAGCAACTGATATACTGGCTTTAAGTCCCACAAATAGCACTATAATAGCTGTTACCAATTTGAAGAATTCCTCTATACAACTAAAAGTTCACAGCCTTAAAGACAGTGGGTACCTGTTGCAACCTGCTAATTTCTTTCTGACCTCATTTTTCTTTCTTTTCCCCCTGAAATTTGCAATAAGAAAACAGCAAATGAAAATAGTCCCTTATTCACACAGAACACATTTGCTTACACCACCCATGGGTAAATGGATTATGAATTCCAATCAAATTAACCTTCCCATACAGATGTTACAGTCACCCAACAGAGGTCAGTGAGGGACTCTGTTGAACAGAAGTACTAAAGAGGTTGTAAACCACAACTGAATCATTTGCTATTCCCACCCAAACCAACACAAATCTGGCAGCAACAGGAACCTGATGGAACAGGAGAAACCTGCCTTGCCAAACAGAGGAACATACTCTAAGCTCCACAGGAAAAAAAAATTCAGCTGCAAGACCAGAATTACACTCACAAATGGATTTTGGTCTATAGACATTAATAAAAATTCCAGGTTTTGGACACAGGCACTCCATTCACTGTTAGCAAAGAATCGAGGAACAGAAACACAGTCTCAGCTACCATCACTGCTTTCTCTGAGCACTGTTTATGTAAGACCTGGTGGTCAGGGCACGTCCCACTGACTGAAATAACAGAAACCCAGACAAAACAACATCACCTTTATAAAGGGGATTATTTCTACAGGTCATATTAACTAACAGCAGGTTCAGAAGTTTTGTGAAAAACCTGGCTGCTCGTGTCCGTCAAATATCCTACAGACCAGGAATATCCCAGTGCTGTGACAATTCTGGATAACGCCTTCAAAGATACCTCTAGAGAAACCCCTTCTAGAATTTGTGCTTAAATGATTTGGGAAGTTACCAAAAAACAAGTTGTCTTCTCTTTAAGCACTATCAAGTCAGAAAGAATGAAACTGTGCCAACACCTGAACTGTTGCAATTCACAACCAAGCACACTACAAAACCAAACGCTCATCTTTTCCCAGCTTGGTTCCAGGCTCCATAGTGACAGCCAATACTAGATATGAGCTGGCTAAAGCACTGTTTTTCACCAAGTCTGTGCTACAAAAATCTAGAATTTACTTCAGGTTTAAGTAAAGGAAAATATCCTCCAAAATGGCTTCACAGTAGGCTGTGGATTTTGCAAACCATGTTCTGAAAGGCAAAGAGTTTCTTCAACAGTACTAAGTGAAGAGCTGGACCTCAAATTGTTTTCCAACATCACCCCTTTTCATTTAATTACTGTTCTGTATTTCATTAGAAGTATGATATTCTAAAAAGCTGTGCTTTTGTTACAGTTCCATTAACGTATATGACAATATATTAACATACACAATGGTCTTGCAAACTGAACTATTGTAGGCCTGAAGTTTGACTTGCTTAGATTGATTTTTATGCTATAAATACTGAAAAGCATAAAAGTAAGGCTGAACAGTCTGTAAAGCCCTTTATTGGAAACTATCACTGCACACAGGAAATCAGACCAAGGAGCAAAGGAGGTCCTTTAAGGAAACTACAAAAGTAAGATCACTTATGACTGCCTCAGATTCTTGCAGAAGGGTCATAGTCTACAAATCAAATAATGGGGGGAAAAAGAATTAATTTCATTCTAATACTGTGTGTTACAAAACATATATTAAGAATCAATCAGGAAAATTGTTACAAAACTGTCACTCCCTATCACATCTGCATCTTTTACAATATTTCCTTGCATACACCTGGTTTCTCAGATCCTGCCACAGGCATTTGTGCTCTCAGCTCCACCACGGTATGTGCACTATTACCACACCAAGACGTTGGGATTGTTTTTCACCTAATACCTACAGGTTTGTGATAAACCCATCTGATTCCAGTGGTTTCCTGGCTTTATGCACAAAAAATCCACAAGTGTATTTCCTTGCAGCAGACCAGTCAGCTGATTTTCCCTATTTTAAGATTCACTGTTGGTTCATTAAGAGTCACGTACAGTGAATGTAATTGGAAAGGTAGCAGAGAAAGTGTTATACCATTACACTCAAAAAATTAAAAAGCAAACAATTTAAGAAATTATCACTTATTAGAGACAGCCCTAAGAACATTATTTTAAGGTAGCACACTAGAAGAAATGCAATTCCAAGAACTGAAATAGAGTGGCTATAACTAGACCTCATGCTGCTCCATATTAGGATGCAGAAATTTAAATATTTCTGTCTACATAGAGTGGGCTGCAGCAGCTTTCCCCCCATACCATGCAAGTCACTATTCCTATATTGCATTTAGAGATTCACATTAGCTGTCAAAGGCACAGTGACAAGGTCTGCACATTTAAACCAAGTAACATCAGGTACCCTTCAAGAGGATGTAATGCTGGAATTTTGATCCCTGTTTTTTCACTAAACCTGTAAGAATTCTAGGCAAAGCTACTGAAAGATCTTCACTGGGAGGGTGCTCACAACTGTTCAGGAAGTGTGTCCAGATAGACCAGAGGTCTCTACAGTGCTGTCCAACATAGACAAGAGCAGACAAAGATAAGGAATTCTCTTGTACTACTGACATCCCCTGCAAAACAGCACTGCTGCTGCCCAGCTGGACTGCTTGGCCTGTGCCTTTTATATCCGAGAGCTGCTGCCAAGATGCTCTTCTGAAAACTCTACCTTCCCACGTTGTAAAGTGAGGCCACCAATCAGAACCCTCTGCAGCAATTAACAGCATTCTTCTCACTGGTGTTTTCTGTAAAAATAATTATATTAAGATAGTACAAGTCAAATGGTTTCTTTTTGCTATGCCGCAGTAGTGATTTTTGTTAAAAGAGGAAGTGGTTAAAAGAAAGCCAAATAATTTCACAGTAATCACTCTTAAATTCACCCATGAGATATCTTATTAATATTTAATAATTTTCATTGTTCCTCTAGTAAAGAACTAAATCATTTGACCTGTTACTCTGTCCTCTTCTAGAGGCACTAGACTTGCTTCACAGTAAGAAACTTTTCAAAGGAGAACTTGACTTTTTTTCCCTCTTGACCACCTCTCCTGCCAGGTTTTTTCATTTCTATAATGCAAACTTCTCCTTAGTCCTCCATGTTTTTTTCAAAGTGTTATATTTAACAACCTACATGTTACTTTGAACAGAAATTCCTAAAATTCAGTACTTCACTGTGTAAAAAACACCAGTGAGTATACACAGCATTGGCATAAATATGGGCTGTGAAATACAGTTGTGCATTTGTCCTGTAACACTGGTTCTCTCAGTCTTTGCTCCACTTATACAGATCCTTTTTTGTGTATGACAGGATATAATAAAATCAAAAGAACAGAAATTAATTTGGGAGGGGTAAAGGAACAGAAAATATTTATTAATTTCTTTTTTAATAGCATCCATTTTTACCAGCATAACATTATTTTTGAATCAAAGATTGTATCAAGTTGCAATTTGTTACAGCACCACACAACCTTCAACATTTTACTATCTTCCGTCAAAATAATTAACCTACATCAGTGACAGAAGTTGAAAAAAGTCACTGTGAGCCACATTAATGAAGAGTCAAAAAAAATTGAACTGCTTTCAGAATGATGAAAACTGACCAAGAAATAATCTGTAAAAATTTTTTACCCAGTATATTCTATCATATCAATAAAAACTATTCATTTTCTCTGTCAAATCAAGAATTTACAGAGAAAATGAAACCCAAAGTCCTTTCTCCAGAGAACAGCATAAGCTGTGATACACAGCTCGGCATCCCCCCTTTACTCAGTGAGGGAGCACGCTCTCATTTGCGGTTTTCTTCCACATTTCAAGGAAGTTTCCTTATTCCGTATTTTCCTCCTATTGTTTGTATTTTCAGCTCCAACAGCCGGTGTTTACACTGGGTTCACCTCTGCCGCTCAGCCCTGTACAGCTGGGAGCCCGGGCAGGCCTGTAACTCCCAGGAAGAGGCAGGCAGGGAAGTTTTGTTGTTGTTGTGCCGGACTGACCCTCTCCCGGTAAGACCCGCGGGCGAGAACCGCCCCGACGCGAAGTTCGGGCAGCACGGAGCGGGGCCGGGGCTCGGCCGGTGCCTCCCCGCCGCGGGCCCGGGCCGCCGGCAGCCCGCACAGCCCCGGCGCG
>VYZR01076259.1:26267-45607 GCA_013400675.1 Oxylabes madagascariensis | reverse complement strand
TGGCAGCAAGCATGAAATGAAACAAAAGCATGCATATATGATTTGCAAAGACTTCACAAAATATTTTCTAATGATCACTCCAGAACATGAATAGGTGTCTATCTCCGGATTCTCAAATGTTACTTGGAAACTTCCCCCCCCCCATTCCTTCTTCTTTCCCCAGATTTATATGCTGATCGTGATGCCATATGGTATGGAATAACCTTTTGATCAGGGGAGTCAGCTCAAAACCAGGCACCATCAAGTAATGATTCTCCAGCCTATGACCACAAATAACAATAACTGGAACTAACTGCATTAGCCACTGGTTTTTGCATATTTCTACAACTACGTTTTCCTTTATATGGGTATACTTTACAATCTGATCTATTATGACAACTGGAATCTTCTCTAAGAGTACCCCTCCAGCAGGTCTTTACTGATACATTTCTTTGTATTACTTTATTCCACTAACTCTTGTTCCAAGATGATTTTAAACATCTGTTCCAATCTACACCTGCTGCCATGCTTGGCGATGCCCATATTTATTTACAATAATGTAATAAAGTTATTGATCTATGAATGCATATTTTTGGTCCTATTGCTATTTTCTAGTCTAAAAGGTTTCTTTGGATATTTAAAGTTCTGCCAGGATCTCCATAGTCCAGCAAGTGTCATGACTACAAAAGCAGCTGTTGTTTTGGTTCTTGTCGGATTTTTGCAACTGCTCAGCAGTCAAACTGCGAGAGCTGCACTCTGAGCTCTCTTCCCCAGGGTGGTTAGGACAAAAGAAAACTGATTGCTTACACCATCCATTGAGCCTGACAGAGAAGCCCAACCTGCTAAAGTCCACACAGACCAGAAGGTGGCCCACTCTCTCTATTGCCCCAAGATGTGTGGCAAGGTCAAACATCATGGTTACGGGTGGAAAACCTGACTCCATTTATTTTCCTTTCTGCCATTACAACTGTTTCAGCAGTTCCCAGGCAAGCCTACTGGACCACAAATGACCACTGCTGCAGCAGTATAGATACAGGAATTTAAAATTTTAGTATTGCTTTCCTTGTTAAACAAACATGAAAATGGATGCATGGGTTTACATGACACGGCACCACTGCTAAGCATTAGCAGAAACTCATGGAATAATCTCCTGTTAGTGGGTTTTTCTTTCCTCCTCAGCGTAAAAGAATTAAACACAAAAAACTCAGATGCTCATACTAGTGGCTCTAGCCCACTTTAACACCTAAAGGAGCACTTTCCAATGGCCTGTAATGATTCTTTACCCTCTCATTTCAAGTTGACTTCACCAAGAATGGTATCTCCAGAGGTTTCTAGAGGCCTTCCAGAATAAAAACAACCAAAAAAGGAAAATATTTAGGACTTTCACATTGCACTGTAACATTTCTTGATAAGATTTTCCACTGACAAACTGTGTAATATGCTCAAATGATACCATCAGTTCTTACTCAGCATAAGCATCAGCTCTATCAGGAATGGCCAACTTTTGAGGTATTTGTGCTTTTCTTTTGTTAATGGAGATCACTTGAATTCTTCTCTTAGCTCTTCCTGCCTGCATTTGGTCCAGAAAACAGATGAAAATCTTATTACGAAGTATTTTCAACAGTGATGAGATTTCTGACTATCTAGACAACTCTCCTCTAGGTTCTGTGGAAAAGATAGCCCTAACTTCAGAAAGTTGGACTATAAACAAACCAGGAGACTTAGTATGTCTGAGGCAAATAAAAATTCAAAGGAAAAGTTAAACATGGATCATGTTAAATCCATCTAGGAGAGAACAGCCCTCCAACATCTAGTAACTTACACACACAGCTACATTTTAGACTCCTGCAATAAGCATACCCTTGTAAAACTGCCATAAGGAACTTAGGATAATTCTTGTTTGACGTACTCTGTGAAAATAAAAAAATTAATAACATGAGCATAATCACAAAAGGATGGACCCTAACATTTTTGAGTGCTCTTTTGAAGGAAACAAGGCTCATGTGATCATGCAGTCCCTCAACAGCCCTCAATAATTTGCTCTTGATGACCAGTCTCAAGCAGATTCGGCAGTAGGCTGTGGCTCTTACAGCTCTTCCAAGCTGTCAACCTAGCTGAAGGTTTTCACTTGACAAAAACGAGAAAAGTATTAAATTCACATCCATACCAGAGAGGAAGCTGCAATATGTGTATAACTGTTTGTTGTCCCAGGCAAACTGGCTGCCTAGAACAAAATTGCTGGGCAGACAGCAAACACCAGTTTTCCATCAGGTGCAGCAGGATGCTGCTGCCTTTGTCCAGCCAGTACCAGGGAAAGGCACAGGAGGCTTTATACATCAAAACAGCAGGGGACCAAAATAGATTAGGAACTTGAGCAGAGAAATTGCTGTTGTTACAGCAGTGAAAGCTTACAGAGGTTACAGAAAGAAACAGGGTTACTCTAGTGGGGGAGATACTAGGCACAAGATTTGTTAATCCTCACCACCCACCCAGCTTCATTAGTTTTAAGACTCAAGGAACCATTGTTCGTTTATTGCCATGTGTCACCACATACATACAGAGAATGCAATATACTGTGCAATTACAGGGCTGGCCACTGCACAGTCATTGATACAGTTCAGGAAATCAAGCTGCAGTACATGCTGTATTAACCTTTTCTGAAAATTATGGCATTCTCTGAAAGGGCATTTATGAGCTTAGTATTACTTCAGGGTATAAGCAGAATGTTTATGACTTGACAGCCTTCATCCACATTCACTTCATTTAACATAACAGCAACTTTCATTTACTAGTTCCCCTTCAGCAAAATTAGTTTAGGAAATCTGACTCTGCCACTCATCTAGAAACAGATTTTCCTCTTCAATTCCCAGGAAGGAACTGTATTTGCAACCATCTTTATGTTAGAGTTAGCAAAACAAATAGGGCATTCATTTCAACACTGTCCATTAAAGTGGCATTTTGCTTTTTGGACTTATTTTTTTTTTTTTCAAAACCATTTTTCATGTAGAAAATGGAAAAGTAGTTCACATCTCCACCTCCTTATCCATCAAAGTTGGTTCATGTTCTTAAAGGTACTGGCTTCCTAGTAAAAAAGGCTCTGGACAAAGTGGACAAATGATGAGATCATCATCTTTCCCTGTCTCCCAAAGGAAAGAAGGCACAAGAATGCCTGTGAAACTCCAAAACCAAAGATGGAATAAGACTTACTGTAAAACACTGAAAATTATCACTAATATACTATGAATATCAGCTAATTCCATGAGGAATGCATATGGTCACAATTTTAATAGCAAACGGTACAGCATAAGCTGAAGCAACCTTCCATGTGTTATCACTTTCTACTCTGCACAGCATCTGGAAATGCAAATATTGCAAAACAGGATATTATAGAACATAAAAAAAAAAAAAAGAGAAAATATTTCATATTTGAGTTATTTTGTCTAATAAGGTTTTGAGAAACTCTGAAGTACAGTCCTTCATGCACAGTGCTGCACTGGAAACCTTTTTGGAGGAGAAGCAGTCTCTGAAAACACGTAGTTATTTACAAAGGTCAACACAAAAATATATCAACAAATTATAAAGGTTTTTTGTTTTAAGTTGAAGAGCATTTGCAGGATAAAGACCTTAAAGTTCTGGAGAAGACCAGACTGGTTTTGATACTGCTGATGCTTCTTTGCAGTACTTTTAAAGGATTCTATGTTCTGGAAAGAAAACTCACCAAAAACACAAAGCCAAACCATTAACAGAAAAACCCCACAGATCACCTTCTCTCCTCACCAATTAATATATATACAAAACAAAACTCATTAGCAGGAAGTGACCTGATAATCATAATTTCTATATTCTAAAGTAAAGAACCTAATGAGAACTCTAGCGAGCAGAGAAAGCAGTATCACCTAATGGAAAAACAATTGTATTTTAAATCCTTATGTAAACTTAAGAGCTGTATCTAAGATCTTTTGGAGAGATTCCAATGATGTCAAGTACAATGGAGGAAAATCTGTGTTAGGCTTCCTTCGCTGGGTAAGTAAACTAAATAAATCAGATACACTTCAAAATAAAGACTAATCCCGCCAAAAATACGTTCAAGTCGTCTTCTTGGAGCTCCTTAAGACACTTCATAAAAATCGAATAAACTCCACAAGACGGAAACCACCTAAGCCGTTCAGAAACTCCACTTCAAACACAGGAACTCAAACAAACTGGGCAGCAAAACCTTTCAGAGAAGCTATCCTGCTTTGTCATCAGATAAAACAGAGCAAGATCTGTCATCCCATAAAATTACATTTCCTGACGCGGGTTTGAGAATGAATAATCATAAATGAGGCTACTGAGTCCTGATTATAAGGTATGACAGAGCCTACAGGTTGCATAGCTCTTAGGACGGAACTAGAGTATATAAAGAAGGCAATGTCTTCCCATCATGGTACATAGATCTTCCAAATCCCTCAGAAAAAATACCTGAGGAAAAACTAATAAAGAAATTATGAGGACTATAAGTGAAATAATTTAGCAGATTACAGGAATTCAAAAATTTCTTTTTGAAGCAAAGAAAGTAAAAATTTAGGTACTTAGAAGCCAGTGGCAAAACTTCTCTGTTCATGTTTAACATTTATTATGTTTAACTTAAAGGAAATTTATTGATTGTAAGAATCATTTCAGAAAGTGCAAAACGAAATCTTTAGTCTTGCAGCTGACGAACTAAAACCAATTTGAAATGTTCTTCACAAGATCTCTATCCTTAACAATAACTTAAGCTTTCCACATAAGTTACCTGGCTCTATTTGACTGTCTTTGAATAGGACAGTTAAGGATTACTTCTTCTTGCCTTAAAAACGGAGTGTTTTTAATGCTTTTTGAAGCACTATTAGTATTTATATAACATCCAACCAACACCGATAGGAACACTGACACGCTTTGCTAGAAATCTACAGAAATTCTCAGAATTACGTTGTTTTGCTGTATTAACTATCTGACTGCCCTTATCCCAAAGCAGAGGCCATCAACCGTTTTGAAATGGTGCAGGAAAAGACAGGAATGCAACAAAATACTGTCACCACGTGGTACTTACCCTAACAGGAGGGCTCCGTGCTTGCACTCTTTGCTGCTGTCCAACTTGTGAGCCCTGCAGGTCCTTTGATCCGCAATTAGCTACAGCGTTGATGGGGACCCTTAAAGCGTTAGTGCCAGCAGTGCCACCGCCGGCGCCAGGTTTTCGAGGCCTCTGTTTGATGCCATCCAGCAGTCTAACAAGCAAAATATTACTGGGGAGTTCATCAACACCGCAGTCCACTAAAGTCCGGCACTCGGGACATCGCAGCTCATTGCGAGAGCTCACAATGCCCAGCAGGCAGCGCTTACAAAACGTGTGTTGGCAAGGCAAGACTTTTGCAGAAGCATCAAGGCGTTCTAAGCAAACAGGACACTCCAACAGATCCAGCAAAGCCGATTCATCCATTTTCCTTGGATTACTTAACGAAAAAACGAATCTTTGCAGAATTTGTGTGTTTTGAGTACTGCAAGGGTATCATGTTACATCCATTCCTCTTCTGACGGTGCTCTAAAATTTTTTGAGGGAAAAAGGCATTAATAAGCTGGAAAAAGTCTATAAGACCATTTTACATGATAATGCTCCTACAAAGAGCAGAATAAGAGACCACTAGACTAATTCAGTAGATCTTTTCAATAAACAAAACATGAATACAGTAATAGCAAGCTACATTAATGTATCTGTTTATTTAAAATATTTTAACAAATGTTAACAGCTAAGGCTTTTTAAATTCAAGTCCTCATAAATTTCTGTCGGAGTGATTTTATTTTCTCAAATTATTCCAGAACAAAGAGCTGTCCCCAGTATAGCAGTACAATAAAGCTTACTTTTCATAGTTCTTAATACATCAGTGTCTCTGAATATTTGAGATTAGCATTCGTTCACAACAAAAAGATGGCAAAGGTAACTACAACGGGGTCCAAAACCACACAGCCTACACCAACAGGGCATAGCAAGGGGAATTACATTTATGTCAACACTAAACCAACAGTGAACTACATTTCCACCCTTTCTATGAAAACTACTGCAGCAGATTACACAGCTCAGCCTTGAATACAGCCTCCAGCTCACAAGGTTTTAAGCTTACCGCAAACATTGACAAGAGGGTTCATTACAGTGCCGCCTTTAAGAAGCTCTTCAAAAACTATCGCGAAGTGATTTACAGCAGGAAGTGCTACTGCCATATCGTTAGGACAACACGAGCGCTGCTGCGTATGCAGCCACAGAGGCAGGGGCGAGCCCCCAGCCAGCTCCAGCCATGCAGCGAGGGGCTGGGAAAGGGAGGGGAAAAAAAAACACCACTGAAGAGTCCCACTAAAAAAACAAAACATTCTGCGAGAAGTCTCACCAGGATGCTTCACGGGCAGAAAAAGCTTGCTGACCTCGGCAGTGCCCAGCGCCGGGAGAAGTTGAGCGCCTCCCCCCAGCCCCCGCAGCCGCCTGCGGGAGCGGCTCCCCGGGCGCTCGTCCCGCACCTACCTGCTCTCGGGCTCCGCGCCCGGACCGCCTCCCCGATCCACTGCCTTATATTCCCCTGCCCCCGGGGAACAGCGACCCGCCGGCGGGCGGACGCGGCGGCGCGCAGGGGTCCCTGCGGGGACACGGGGCGAGCGGGGACGGCTCCCCGGGAGGCGGGGGCGGGCGGGGGCACGGCGCTGTCAGCCCGCCCCAAGGCGCTNCCCGCCCGGCACCGCCCCGCCGAGGGGCCGCGGGCAGGGAGCGGGGGCGGGCCCGGCGGGTGCCCAGAGGCAGCACCGCCCCTCACGGGCGGGGACGGGGCGCGGGGCCGCCTCGTCCTCTTCGCCGCCCCGCCGTCCTCACCTCGCTAGGTGCCTCGGGCAGTGGCCGGGCCGGTGGGAGAGCACGGGCGGCTTCCTGGGACAGGAGGAGCAGGCGCTTCCCCCCTGCCTTGTGCGCTGGGAGCGGCCCGGACGGGCACCTGGGGCTGCCGCCGTCTGCGGGGGCGGCGGCGAGCGAGGAAGAGGGACGGAGGGAGGGAACGAGGGTGGGTGGTCGCTCGCTCGCTCCTCGCAGGGCTGCGCCCGCTCGCTGTCTGTGGTAAGTCATACCCGGATCGCCGGCCTGCGGCTGCCAGGCCCTACAGAAGGAGGAGCCGGGGTGCCCGGAGCCCGCGGCGGCCCGCCCGAGGAGATTCCTCATGCTGGGCCAGCTCGTGCGGGGCGGGGGAGCCTCCCCGAGCCTCCCCGGGCCGTGCGCCCGCAGCTCCCGGCGTGTCGGGGGGACGCGGTGAGGCGGGTCCCGCTCGGGGGCAGGCACCGCCGTGCTGGGCACGGCAGGGACGGCGCTGCCGTGTCACCTCCATCGCCGTGTCACCTCCATCGCTGTGTCGCCTCCATCGCTGCCCCCGGGGGCGGCTGCGCTCCCTCGGGCCCTTTTGCAGCACACTTGTGATAAGGTGGAGCGCAGCTTGTCCATGGGCAGGGTTAATGCTGGACTTGGCAGTGCTGGATTAACAGTTGGACTCGCTGATCTTAGAGGTCTGTTCCAAATTAAACGGTTCTATGATAGGACTGCTTAATTAAATAAATGATGCCAGAAAATTGGTGAGTGCATCTCTTCACACACTCCCCCCCACACACACAACCACACACCACTGTATTCAGGAGATGATGCACTTGCTTTCGGGGTGTTTTGTGTGAAATACTTCTCTACAAGACTGAATGAAAGTGGGAATGAAGGAGGAAGTAAACCCTAAGATACGTACAAATTACCATAAAACAAAAAGAAGCCTGTTCTTTTTAAATCGAGACCCCTTGTCTATGGGTGATAAAAAGCTGGACAAATGTTTAAGTTCCAGTTATTCCTCTTGCCAACTGCAACTCCAAAAGGAAGCAATCCAAAAGCTTGTGTGTAGTTCTAGCTTTCAAGCTGACCCTAAGAGAAGGTATGAAACTGTGTCAGGGAAGGTTTAGGTTGGATAAGGGAAAGTTTCTTCACCCAGAGGGTGAGTGGGCACTGGAACAGGCTCCACAGGGAAGCTGTCGCAGCAAAAGACTGACTGAGTTCAAGAAGCATTTGGACAAGGCTCTCAGGCACGTGGTGTGATTCTTGGGGCTGTCCCATGCAGGGTCAGGAGCTGAACTTGATCCTTGTGGGTCCCTTCCAATTCAGGATATCCTATAACTTTAAATTTGCTGTCATCCTTACTGAATTCTGTGTATATATAAGAAGTTGCCTTTTTTTTTTTTTTTTTTCCTTTTTCACACATGGATTGTGTAGGTTTGGATGAGCTGATAGTGTGACAGGCTTTTCTGTCTTACTTTCTGGATATGCTAACTTGGTTGTTTCCAATGGTAATGATATTCTGTGATTATTAGGATTTCCAAGTAAGTATTCACTCACACTGCATCTCTAATATTTTATTTTATTTTTCAGTCACAGTAGTGGAAATATTGAAGCTGCTAAATATGTACAGTTCATTAAGAAATAAGGTTTCCTCCCCCATGAATTCTGGAGTTTAGGAAAACTGATACAGATGGGTTTCTGGTCTATGTCTGTGCTTTCCAGGGAGTATCGTAACATAAATAGAAGGGTATAAACATCTGATACATAAAAATATTCCTATGTCTCATAGTATTCCTCTATCTTGCCATGTCAGTGCTGTCGCTACAGAAAAAAGGGGCTTTTTTGAAACAGAGACTTGTTGAATCTAAACAAAGTCTCATCTCATAATTGGATTTCACTTTTGGACACAGCTTCTTCAAAATATCTCATGGTAATAATTTGCCAGCCTTTCTAGCATAGTTTTGTAAGCAAGACAATTACTGTTGTCTAAACGTGGTTTGCTGCCTAAGGAATGTAAAATATCTATTAAAACAGTAAAGGAATTTACAACACAAGTGGTGCACCAGGGAAGCAAGATGAAAGTTCAGGGAAGCAGGATAAAAAGATTACCCCTTTATCGGGGCTGGTCTTTAATAGTGTTTTATGAAAAGTCTGTAAAATATTAAATACATTGTGGAATACAAACCAAAGCAGTAAACACTCTGAAGAGTATCAGGTAAATATGTTACTTCCTAAGCAGTAGCTGTAGTTAATTTTCAAACAGTTATGATCCACGTAAAAAATCGTGGGGGTGTGTGCAGATGTGTGCCACTGCCCTCTTACGCATGAAGTGTTTGACTCAGAGAGGCTGGAATACTCTGGTGCCAGGACTGAAAGGAGCAGAATTGCTGTTACATTGAAGCATTTATTTTTTCTTACTACCAGCCATAAGCAGGGAATTGTTCTCTTCAGACTTTTATGTGAGGAGATCTCACTTTTTGAAATTGTCGCATCCTTGTGCGCAGTTGATTAGTTCCTTGTACAGCTTTCACTAAGTACATGATGCAAAGAGCAGAAATCCCTTAAAAACACAGATTTGTAAGATGAGGCTCTCCAGTCACTCAACCACCTGGATTTCTACAATTATAATGTCTATTAATATTTGTTTGTATTTTACACATTTTTTGGTGTAATGAATTGTACTTCTGTCAGTGGGTTTCAGGCACACTTTTTTTTTCCTCCATTGTATGTTGTTTCTCTTCACCTAGAAGCTGTTGAGAAGGAAGAAGCTTCTTGAAGGAAGAAGCAAAGGACAAGAGGAATAACAGCAAAAGACAATGTCAGTAGCAGAAAGAACTGGTAACGCCTTTTTCTTTCCTTTTTCTGTGTCAGCATCCTTAGTGCAATAAACCCACTTTGTTCTCTGCATTCCTTCTCTTTCACCAATACCTTCTTTTTCCTTTCTGGGCCAAACAGCCTAAAGGCCTCTTCAGCCCACTCTGTTGAAACAATCACACTTTCTATTTTAACTAACTCTTATTGCAATAATTCCTGTTTCTGGCACATATCCAAGTACCCTTAGCTTTTCCTTTGTCTTTAAAATGTGAGACAGTCTATACTGTGCCTGGCTTTGAGCAGCACTGGTTAATTGATAAGCTGGCAGCTCACAAGAAGAGAGAACAACATCTCCTGTGCCCTTTGCTGTAGGAGGGACATTCAATATTAGATTATTTTTATATGACCACTGTTTTCTATAAAACCTCTAGAATCTTAATATCGTTCCAGATATTCCATCAGATTTTGCCAATGAATTATTGGGAAGAGGGGCTAAGCGATGCACTCTATAGTCATCTGCATCTAGTTTCTTAGGAAATATAATGGATAAGTAGTATGGGATATTTCCGAACTGCACATTTTTCAACATGCAAATCTTAAACTTAAAGACATTTGGTAACTAATGCCCTAAATACACTAATGCACTACAAAACAACATCAGGTCCAATCTTCATTGTAATCTTACAGAATGTCCCTGAAGATTGTTACCCTTGACAGCAGGGATAATCCATGTGCCTCAAAAAGTCATGTTAGCACTATATATATTTAGCGTAATAAAACAAAACTGAGTGCCATATAGAGAAATGCAGGCCTGAAAGAATAAACATATGAAAGCATAATTAATTTATTTGTGAATTCCATCCTGAAAGTCTTCAGATAACTGCACAAGGGTCAAACATAATAAGACTCATGTAACAAGAGGTGTTATGTCCTATCAAAAAGAAAACACAACAGTATCTTGTGGCAGTCACAGTCTGACTTCATTTTATTTGTAGGTTCATAAGCATGTTTTTGTTTTGAGCTACATTTCTGTACAAAAATATTTTTAAAGTTTTTTTTTTTTTTAGTCAGAAAGGATTGTGTTTTTTCATTAGCCTGTCTTTCCCATTCAATATAGATCTCAAGCACAGACCAAAAAGATTAATCTTATTTTCTTGTAAAATGATCCCTGAAGATATGGTGGCAATCTCCTTTCAAAGGCCATGAAAATTCCCACTGACATCCCTTTAGTGAGAGTTTTCTGCTGATGGCCACATTGATCTTGCTGGCTTTACACTGGCAAGTGCAGCACATCATGAAGGATGGCCATGGCCAACTTGCTTTGGTCTTTGGAGGAAATTAGCAAAGATATTATTCAATGACTTTATTCCTTTTTCATTAGAGTTGATTTTTGTTTTGTTTTGTTTTGTTTTGTTTTCAGGTTTTTTCAGGGAGCTAAGGGAGGATAGCAGTTTGGTTTTGCTTTGGTGTCTTGGTTTATTGGGGGTTTTTTTTTAGTTAGTACCAGCTTTAAATTACGTAGCTCAGTTACTGTTGGCAACAATTTTAAGAGCAAGGAGCTCAGCATGGTTGATACTGATCCAACTGGTTTGCTGGCAAACTGAGTTTTATGCTATCCTTAATGCTCTTTCTGAGTTGTGAACTAGTTTTAACTACATCAATGACAAATGTACTTCTAAGGCTTTTGCATTCTGCCAGAAGGATCTCTGCTGTTCAGGTATTGGTGAGGATTTGGGAGAAATGAGTTGTAAAACTAGAAGCCAAAATATACTGGAAGCACATCTTTATGCTGTGTTCTAGGCATCCAGCTTTCTTGATTACAGTATCATTTGTGTATTCATGCTGTAAACCGGTTCTCACTGATAAGGTGAACCTGGGATTGTAACTTTATACATAATGCTGCTATTGCAATAACTCAATTTGAGTCACAGGGAGGAAATGTGCAATACAAAAAGTGTCTGTGGCATTAAGGAATAAACATGTTACAAGTTCTCTGGGTTTGGGTGAGGTTTTTATTATAAGACATTCCCACCAGGTTAGTCACAGGAAAACACTGGGCTTATGGGTGCTTATGATCCCCATAACCTAGCTGCATCATTCAGTGCTGTACCTTGTAGAAGTGCAATAAGGTGTTGGGTTACATAGTTGGTCAAGAACTTGATTTAAATATTCATTATGCTGATGGGGAAATTGTGCCTGCATCTCATTAACCAGCAAGCTTGAATTTGCCCTTACTACAAATAAGGTTAAAGGAAAAACAAAAGAGAATGCATGTTTAAAGAAATCAAGCTCGATGGTACAGCTGTGAGGATTTTAGAGAAGGAGCAGAAATGTTAGAATCCATTCTTAATAAGTTTATTCCAAAATCAGAATATCTTTTTCCTTCCTTGCATACAGCTGATAAGCTACAGACCTAATCTGTAAAGCTGCAGAGTTGGTCCTAGTGCCTCTTTGCCCCTCTAGAATTAGTGCTCTCTGCACAGGGGAGATTCTGGTGGGGACAGAGCTATCAGATTATGTGTTCAGTCCTGCTCTAGGTATCTGCCAGTTCCATTGAGGTCTGGTCTCCTAAAGATTTGTAAGTGAATCAGGATATAGTTTTAGAATTATTGACTGCCCTAGACATTTTGAAATGCTTACATGCTGTTTTAATAGTTTGCTATATTGTTAGCAAATTGTAAGCTATTAAAAAGCTATTAGTATTTTCCCCACTTACAAAGGCTGCATTCCAGTCATGGGATAAAGCTCTTTCATATGAACAGTAAAACAATAATCATATAAATATTGAAGTAAAACTATCATGTTACTGACTCTAGTCTGAGATCAGGCAGAACTGTGATAAACCACTTCCAGTGGTAGTGAGCTGGAATGACTAAAGTCCAGTTTTATCTTTGAGGAACACTGTGACAATTGTTTGGAGCTTTGGACATCCAAATGTGTTCAAATACAGAGATGAGAAGAGTTGCAGGGCCCAAACAATTCTTTTTCTTTTTAAATAAACAAAAATGTCATGGAGGATGATATTCAATATTCATCAAAGTTTACTTAGTCTTCATTAGCACTCCTCATTACCAAAGTATCTGAAAGAAGGCCAATGTCTGGAGAGTGGATACTTGGCATGTATATTTTTCGACCTCAAAAAAAAAATTACAATTTTAGATAGGAGAAGGAATTGCTGAGGAGAGTCAAAGGCACTTTTGCATGTGGGCTGCAGAGAGGGAAGGAGGTCGTGGGCTTTAGGAGTTGTCTATATCCATCATGTCAGGTCTGCAATTCCTAGATTCTGCCTTTTGTAATACTTTGTATTTCTAGAAACACACTACAGCTTCACTCCGTAAAACCCTGTGAGAGGATAAAGCTAGTCAGTAAGTTTCGCGTACAGGAAAGAATTCACAATACTGAGCTATTTTATCTAGAGAGGTCCTTCAGTCAAATTAACCCTCCAAGAGCAAACATCCATGGCCAAAGCCTTGGGGTCCTCCAATCAGTAACAGGGTGGAACCTCAGATCTATTCACACTTTCACACCAAATAAATCTTTAGAGCATATTAAGCATTCTTTTCAGTCTTTCTAGATGAGAAATTTTCATGTCCACTCAGAGCATAGGCTCTACCACAGGTGATGTAAAGGATTTTATTTCTCCTTTGGGTAACTGCATGACAACATAATGAAAATTCAGAAATTGCTGCCGAAATAAACATCTTATCCAAAGTGTCTTATTCCAAGAGAAGTTAATGGAAGTGCATTTATAGAGGTGGAAGTCTTTAAAACCACTTATGCTTTTGTGGTCATGAAAGCTCAAGTGTGACAAATGTGTAGCAATCATGTATCTGTAGTGTGGTTTGTGTCGTTTTATGATGAGTCCTACTCAGTAGCAGTTCCTCCTACTGTCCAAATCAGGCAATCTGTTGAAAAGTACCATAATCCCTTCACCTGCATCTCTTCTGCAGAGAGAATTGATTTGGATTTTGTCCCAGAAGAGTCTATAGCTGCGTTACACTCTCAGACTTAGGAGTAGGGACTGGTAAGATGTTCCAGGATAAATATGTGATACCTTCCCATGTCACATGGATTCATGACTCATGGATTCATGATTTTCATGAAATTCATGTGTTTTCACAGCAAAATCTACAAGAAGATTAAATTCTAAACTAAGTTATTTTAGAATTTCAAGTGCTGCAGCAGTTTGATAGTTTGNAAGCATTTTTTTTTTTTTATTTTAGTATCCCTTTTTGGAATGTACCCTCAGTTCCAAGGAAAGTTGCAGCCCCATTAGCACGAATTAGGCCTCTTGGTTGTCTGAAAGGTACAGAAGCTCCTTTACAGCTTTGGTTCTCTGCATTTCCTGGTACACTCGTGAAGGGATGTAGGCAGAGGTTTGGATGTGATCAGAGTACCAGCCACGTACTGTGCTTTTGTCCATGATATCTTGGAAGCAAAAAATAAGGATTTATGAAGTAGCTTGACTCTGAAGGAAAGTTTTTATTTACATTGGGATGAAAGTAAGGGAATAAAGGGACTAGTTCTCCAGTGATTTTTTTGCAGAATCACTATCATTCTGCTACTACAGCTCCTTATAAACAGAGGAATGTAGGGAAAAAGGACCCCAAAATATCTTTGTTCAAAATAAGATTAAGGAAGTGAGATAAATTTATGGAGTATTCATGGCACTACTTTGGATTTCTTTCATAAAGCCTGAGACTTGGCTTCTAAGTCAATAAGGACATTGAGACACAAAATGAATTCTCTGAGGCTGCTAGTGCTACAAGGCTATATAATCACTCTGGGATTGCCAAAGATTTTTTTTTTTTTGAAGATTTGTGTCACTTTCACTCCCACACATCTGGCAAGAGAACTCTGCACTGGCTTAGCAGAAAAATCTTATCTCATAGATCATTACTAGCAATAAATTCCAGCCTTTGTGCTTACTTACATTGTCCCACAGGCTGGAGTTGCTGATTTTGTAGAACTAGGAATGTAGGCTGTAAAATATTTACTCACTAGCATGCCCCCACCACCAAAAGAAACCCCAATCCCAAAAAAACCATGCCATGCCTCAAAACCAAGCCTCAAGCTCTTTCATTGTGAAGTCAACTATGAAAATGTAAATCACATGAAATTGGCTCTTGGGGCCAAAGAAAACAGGCAGCTGGATTCCATCCCCCAGCTAAGAATCAGCCCTTAAATACCTCTTAAATAGACACTTTATATGAGCTATAGTCAAACTCATTTTCAAGTAATGTTTTCCCATGTGTCCCAGAAAACGCAAACAGCAACTCTGTGTGTGGATGGACCGGGGCACTGACAATGGGTAAGTGTGCCAAAAACCTGCAAACTGCTAATGCACTTCTACCACAATTCTTCTCTAAGGTCACACCTGTGCTAAAAAACTGATGTATTTTTAATCCACGTCATAGTCCTTGTATATAGCTAAGGCAGCTGTGCTCTAAAGAACTGTCAGCAAATGGCCTGTGTTAGGTCTTTTCCTGCATACTAGTTCACATTGGTGAGCATTTTTTTCTGGTATTGTCTTCTGGAAGCATTCTTATTTACGGAATTTATTGTGCTGATCCTTTTCTATATCACAGGCATGAGGAACAAGAAGGCAGAGTTACCTCATACGTGGAAGACTTAGCAACTTTTCGCAGAAAAGACTGGAAAGATAAGAGAAGGTAAGACAAACGAGACAAGGACTGGCACAGATGCATTTATCTCTACAGATTCAGTTAAATAATATGCTGGGGAAGAAGCAAAGGAACAATTCCTAGTACTAAACTACAGATCTCCAGTTTAGCAACCTGTCTCCTGGAGTAGAATTAATCCTACTATTAATCCTACTATTAATAAGCAGGATCAGAGTTAATAATGACCAGCAAGTGTTGCTGGGCACAAAATGTTGCTGGGTGTGGGGGAGTATGGTATGGAGACACATCAGGTGCAACATACTCTCATATTCCTCCTAATCAGATTTCAGAGGAAAAATTGGCAACTGGCAGGTAATAAAGCCAGAATATTTTCCAAGAATCACAACAATCNGCTTATAATGAACATGAAATGCCTTCCGCTTTGTTTTCGTAGGACAGATGAATGTTTTGACTCTAGGTAGTGTTGCATAACAAGAAAGTATTAGTTTTAACCAATATACCAGCACAATCCAGGAGCAAGCTGTAACTCAATTTTTGGCATTTTTGTTTTCAGTTTCCCCAGTGACTATTAGTGAGTGCATGGAAGTATTTTTTAATCAGTCCTGTTACACATTCACATACCCAGCCATCAAGATTGAGGTTAGTGCATTACAGCTGCTCCGGGAACCTTAACTCACTTGCATTGACTTTAGGAGGATTAAGTCAGGAAAAAATACTATTTTAATGCCATTTTTTGTATTTACTTGGCAAATACTCTTGTCAATTTAAAGTTTCCAATGGGAGGTGTCAAGAGGTTACTGAAATTCTCCTGGGCAAGGGAGGGAGAGTGGTTGAAACCATGGCCTCCATGCTGCTTCCTTCAGTATTTTTCTTCATGTCATTAGTGCTGTACTCGGCATTTTCCCTCTGGCTTCCATTGGAAGAGGGAGAGAACAAATGTAAAAATGTTAGTGAGAAATGGAGGCAAGAAATATAGAAAAGGCATCCCTGCTGTTTTATTTGGCTACTTCTAGGCCTCAGTAACAGTAAACTTAGCCACAGAAAATTAGTATAGAATGTATTGTCTAGTATGCACAAAACCTCCCAGATGCTTTCAGTGCATTTTTTTCCCCAGTTCAATCTATTATTCTACACAGTCTTCCGGCCAACGATCACAAAACCTTCTGACCTCTCTGTTATCCTATGGTAAGAAAATATGGTTCCCTAAGGCTGCAAAAACATCAAGATTTCCAGAAACGAGGTACCTGCAATTTCCATGACCATCAGTGTAGCTATGAGCAGCATATTTATTCTTCAGACACCACTAAGACAGAAATGCAGAATGGAGGGATAGGGGATACCCCACACCTTACAGGCTTGCCAATCTTCTGAATTTCAGCTGAAAATACCTGACTTGAAGTGTCATGGATAGCTTTGTTAAAGCTAGTGACTGTAGTGATCTGACCTGTGTCATAGTATGGATTACTGTGATCCTCTAACAAGCCCTATGGTTTATTGTGTGATAAGCCAGGAAATTACACAATTAGTAAATTATTTCTGTTATACATTTCTCACCTTTTTAACTGCTGCAAGGCAGAATAAAACATCTGTGGGGATTTTGCCAGCAAATGAAAACAAAAATAGTGCTAAGTAAATACATTACAACTTGATTTATGCAAGAAAAACACTATAGGCTACACAGCTTTTGCTCCTCAGTAGGCCTATTTCACATTGTATGTTCATACATAAATTTCTCTTACTAACACTGCACAAGCAGTCTGGCACCATCCTTGACAGATGAGCTTTAGGAACTGTTACAAAGTGGTTTAAGTTATAGCTCCATCTGTTATATCCCATCCTTCTGATGGAGGTTGTGTTCACTGTGGCAGAATAAGCAGAATGGAAGATGTGTTCATGTCCTCACCAACTGCAGCTCAGAGTCTGGTGCCTTGGCTCACACCCATCCTCTCAGCAGTTTAATCAATGACGCCCTGCTTCGTGCCCAAGCATGAGGGTGGGCGAACATTTCCTTCTGCTGGTCCTGATAGTCATCAGCAGAGAGAAAGAACAGACTGTGGTGAACAGGAGAAGCTTAACAAGTCACAATGGGACCTGACTCAAGCTTTCTTTAATTTTACTGTGAGGAAGGAGGCCTTATGACAGTGCTCATCCATATTCCACTACTGTTATGTCCAGCTAGACCAGGGTTGTGGTGGAAAGTCTGCCCATTATGGATCTGAGCAAAGTAGTTACTACAGTATCACTGCATGGTTAACAAAGGTTGTGGGCCAGGACTGAACTGTGCTTCCTTTCCCACCTGGCAATGTTTGACCTCATGGTCTGTGGAGTCAGAATTTGCTGAAGTTTCTGGACAAAAAGGATTGTCCAATGTAGAGAATACAATAGTGGTCAGCTGAGGAAAGGTGACACAGCAGTATTAAGTCAATAAATTGAGTTAAGTTATTCAGGGCATTGTGATCATTAACTGATGTACTAAAGGCCACAGTGGAACCGGATGCAGAAGTTAATGCAATCAGGCTTTTCCGCAGCTGGAAAAAAAGTGCTATATTACTAAGCTAAAAATCACATCAGGGATATTTTAGTGCCATTGAAATAATTCTCACATATGTAACAATAAACACAGGTCTACTAAATAAGGCTTAAAACTACTGAGTATAAAAAATAAAGTATACTCATATTTCTTATAATATTAAAAGACATAAGAGTATGTCCAATGTTGTATCCGAATATACTCTCTGTTGAGAAGCTCAACTGTCATAGACTTCATCTTTTAGGTTCTTCTTACAATGTTTAAAGAAGAGTATCAAAATACTTCAACTGGCTATGTAAGTTACCAAAATTTATGTCAGTGAGAGAGGATCAATTAAATGTGCTATAATTATAGCAAATTAGTTGCATTTTATTTCTATCTTTCAGACATCTTTATCAAGAATTGTTACAGATTCCCAGAATAAATGAGGTTGGAAAAGACCTCTTGAGATCATCAACCTTTGACTGAGTATCACCATGTCAGCTAGGCCATGGCAGTAAGTGTCATGTCCAGTCTTTTCTTAAACACTTCCATACAAAGGAAGAAACAGAATTTAGAGGAAATATAACAGCTACAGCAGTTCATAAAAAGCAGTTTTAAGCAGGGCTCAAGTTGGTAGAGCTCCACAATAGACAGAGTTGTGGTTCATCATTAATGGCACCTTGGGTTTTCTGTCCTTTCTGTAGTGATTGATATCAAATCAATCACTTCAGAAAAAAGCTACATAACTTAGCTCTGCAAAACTTCTCTGACAGCATTCAGAATAGTTGTAGCAGCAATAAAACAAAGAACAGTAAGTACATTTGATTGCTCATGGTGGGAGGGGCAATAGGAGGAAAGTATGGCATCCCTGAAGTATTGCTTGAGATGTAAAATTTTTTAAAAGAGATAGAACAACAGTCTTTTAGCCAACAATTTGAATTTAGGGAAGTGCTATTCTATATCCAGGACACAGCCAAAATGCATACTTCATCCCTTCCCCTAGGGGAGAGATTACTGTCAGGACTGTGTGCAGGATACCGCAAAAATTAGGGTATGATTGGTTCTCTTCTCCTCAGAGCATGTCTGCATCAACTCAAGCCACAGTCCTATTTAAATCTGAACTGTATTTTTTCCTGGCTGACTACAGTCCCTAAGGGAACATCCATCAGCCAAGCAGAAGTGAATCATGCAACGCCCCAGCCTCACACTTGATACAGTCAACCTCGGGGATGACTTGTGAAAGAACTGTCACAGCCATCTGAAACTAAGCAAAGGCTACTTCTCTGGAGTTTTCCCACTCTGCAACCTGCCCATGGCTTTGGCTTGTGTTGTTCAGCTCATGTGAAAAAACTCTCCGAGTCTTTGGCTCTGTGAGTTGTCTAAACTGTATTGTTAAAAAGAGAGTGAATGGAATTGGCTAAATCCCATCTTGGTTTAAAAATGTCTTGGAAATAAAATCTGGAAGAGTGCACCAGATCAGAGATGCTCAAGGCAAGCAATTTAGAGGCAGCAGCTGAACTCATATATATATATA
>VYZR01076258.1:7199-17269 GCA_013400675.1 Oxylabes madagascariensis | reverse complement strand
AAAAAAAATTGCCTAAAAATCCTTCCATCTTTGGAGGTTATCCAGGTGAATTTTAAAGAATAAACATATCTTCTCTAAAACTTCTACCTTGATAGCTTAAATAGCCTTTTAAACTTTCTAAAACACCTCTTCCTAATATTATATTAGTCTCTTTATTTTTATCCAAATTTATATTATTTTATAAGCATGGAACATCTTGCTAATACTATGCACTGTAATGCTAAAGTTTCTCAGTCTTTACTGAAAGTTCTCCTGTGATCTTCCAGTAAATCCAGTTCCCTCTCTCTAAGTGCCAACTCCAGTTGATAAGCCTTCAATTTAAATGAAAATTTCTGGATTTAGTCTCTATATGCTTTAGTTTCTGTTATGCTATTTTAGCCTACACTTAATTAATGTGCAGTCCACCTGCTCCTGTCAACACTGGCTGGATTTTTCAAGGGTTACATCATCCACACCATGGTTTATTAAAGGCAATTTTTTTTAAGCAGTGTCACAATATTAAGCAGAACTTGTTCGAAGATTGATCCTTGGAAAGTATAATTTTTAGCCTCTATCCATCTTATCATTGTAATGTTCTATTCAGCTATCATGTTAATCATTCCATAGTCCTTGTTTTAACTTCCACTTTCATTTCCTTTCTTTTGATATCAATTTTAATTCCTTTAAGTTGCTGCTTAACTGAAACATAGATTATTAAATTGACTTCATTGATCCCACCTGAAGGATATAAAAGAAAGATGTACTATAACATGACAAAATCTACTTTTGACAAAATCATATTGAATTTATGTTATTTAAACTTCATGTTCTTGGTTACTCTTCCATTCAAACCCTGCATATTTTATTAAGGATAAATGAGGAATTCTTTTGGCTATTCCACTTTTCCTTATCAGATACATGTATCATACTTACTCTAATGGGCAGCAATAAAGCACCATGACCAAAATTGCAGCTTCTTTTAAAATAACTGTTACTGAATATTATCCAGGCTGTTCAGATTTCACACAATACCTGCTTATTTTTGAATTCACCATGGATGTTAACATTTCCATTTCCAATTCTTATTGGATAATCTTTTCTTAGTCATATATATAATTTCTTCAATTAAATCTGGGGCAAAGTATTAAAGATGTGTATCATTCCATGTCCCCTAATATCTGTCTGATTCTCAGGATATGACCCCGCTTGTCCCCTTCATATTATTACTACAGTATTATGGTTAGAAATCTTATAATTTCGTTTAGTTTCTTTGAAGGATCTAGCTCAGATAGATATTTTGCTCTTTTGACTCTATTTTTGTACTTTTTGACCTACACACTGATAGACAACCTCATTTCAGTAATTTTCCTCATCACCTGCTATGTCCTGTTTGAGGTGTTTATTGGTCCAGGCAGGACCATAATTCTTTCTTTTCTACATTCCTCTGCTTAAAACTCAAGCCCAGATTACTGAAATTTTCTCTTCATGTGATTCCATGTGTCATTTGCATTTTAGTCCATGAGTGTCTCTTAGTCGCTTTTATTGCCTCAAAATGTGGAAGTTTTAATTATTACCAATCTTTGTCTACCCTGCACTTGAACTTATTGTGGGAGTTTTGAATCTTGCTCATTTCAAGAATACTGTCTCAAACTACTTTTCTCTCTGCTCAGTCCTCACTCTTGAATCAAGATTCACAGCTTTTAAAAGTAAATGTAACAGCAGTTATATTTTTCTTCTTATTAAAGAAATTTGTCTTGCATTTTCTCCAAGAACATCTCAGCTGCTATCATGGTATAATTAACACTGTAATCTATTAGCATTTTTTTTTGTCCAAACCACGTCTAGGAAATCTGTGTATTTCTCTCATAGTTTCTAAGTCTTCCAGCACATATACAACTCTGTTTTGCAGATTATAAAAGGTGTTAGGGAGTGTTCTTGGCTTTTTTAAAAACAATATCTTCTTTGAGTTCATTCTCCAATTTTTCTCTTACATGCTAGGAATATGACTACAGGAAGTTTCAGTTTTGACACATGTTGTGAGTAAAAAGGAGTCATAGGATTAGTAAAGATAGTACATGAAAAAAGGTATGATGAGTAACACTCAAGCAACACCTCTATCAGCCCCTCCTATGCAATTTTATTATGCATCTTTGATGCGAGACAAAATAAAACTGTTCAGAACAAATATATCCGGTTTCAAAGTATTTGACAAGCTGCTGTCATTCTGTTTTTCATTTATATATTTGTAACTAGAAAAATAGAGATGAAAGCATGATAGAGAACTAATTCAAGACTTTAAATGTGCCCAGTGTGTTTTATAAGAAGCACGAAAACATTTGTCTCATAACACTTAATACCCTCACCTCTGCTAGATGTCTAGGAAAATACAACAGACAGACATTATGAGAGAAAAATAAAATTAACCTGCTTTACCACACGCTTTTGAGGATCCATTACATTCATACTATCTCTCTGAGCAAATAGAAACTGATGTTTAGGTGGCAAGTATTAGAAACAAAGCATGTGGGCATTGTCCTTTCCCAGTATACTCTCCAACTCTGCCAATCAGTGTTTAGGGATTTCCAAAATGAAGCACTCAGGACTGTGTCTCTAGCAATCATTGATGAGCACTTCTAGTGCTATTTTTTCTGATCCTTTTTCTGACATATTTATGGTTCTTTCCTCTATGATAAAATAGTACCAAGATGCATCATTTGGTTATTTACTAAAATAAACATTCCTGCTTTTACTTGTTTTTGTCTTATTGCCTTGGCATTTCCCTTGATGACTTTTAAATTTTCAGCTTACAAGCAACTGTGACTAAATATTCCCTATTATTGTCCATATGTCATTCGTTATGTTGCAAATCCCTGTCATAGTCCTGTTCCTCACCCATCTAACCTACTACCTATGCCTTCCATTGTTGATTCTGGATTCAGTTTCATTGTATGAAAACCACTTTTTAGTTCTTTTCTTGATAGCTTCTCTGCCTCCTGTAGATGCTTTCTGAGATGCCTGGACCAGCATGCAGAATTTTCATGGTGTAAATTCCTGCATTCACACAATGGCACGACTGCTTTCTGTTTTGCATCCCCCTTCTTCCTTTCCTAATAAGTTTTGAGATTCCACTTGCTTTTCAAATGCCCCTGAATAATGACTTGAGGTTTTTCTGAGAAACAAAAATTCCTTTACCACGAGAAAATTGCATGAAAGCTGTTCATGCTCTTTCCTGCAACTCAGGATAAAGTGTGTATGCTTGCAGAAAACAATCACTTATATTTTTGCACTGCTTTCTTACCTTCAAGACATATTTTGCCTTCTAGAACTCAATCTTTTCATTAGTTAAGCTTATGACACTTCACCACCAAGCACTTCCTTTTAAAATCTTTTGATTTGGACAAAGTTTTTGAACTAGTTTTGAAAAGAACTACTTTTAATATGAGATTTTTGCTTCCTTTTGCTCTTGGTTTTTGCCTGAACATGGCAAAACCCCTCGACTATAATATTCCCTTCATTGTCACTTAGAGGTAGAAAATTCTGGACCCTCACTTCCAAATAAACTGATATAGCAGCCACTATTTTCCTGGCTTTTTACCTGAAGAGACAGTTTTTCAACCAAGTGTTAAAAATGCCCATGTAGTTTTAAATAAACTATTTCAATTTAATTTAAAGATTTATTATCTGTATTTACAATTATTTTATTAAAACGAGAACTATTTAATAAAAGGTTTAAATTCAAAGAAAGAAATTACCTAGCATTTGTTTGAAATTGCACAATGAAATACCTGATTATTTCCCCTTTGAAAAAAGCACATGAAAATCAAGATCTGCCGTGACAACAGGTATACTCAGATCATGAAAAGTACACCTTTCGCTAGGCAAATAGTGGTTTTCATATAAGAATAATAATAAGAATTACTAAGTGCAATCAAGAAAAGCTAGCTTAAGTACAGAAGGTGCATTTTGTTATTTCGTGATGTAAAACTAAAATAAATTAAAATTTGGACAAACATTTAAATGAAAACAGTTTCAAAACTGGAGATTTAGTCTTAAATTTCAAAGTATGCTTGCATTTTAATATAAGAAAAACAGAAGTGCAAAAGTGCAAGGCTATAGGCTCCAGTGCCTCATTCAATCCAACCCTCATGTGGGACTGAGTGATGCGGACAGCTTCAGACCACTGATAATAATTATTCTCTAAATTAAAGATGAGCTTTAACCCATCTTCTTTGGTGACTAAGAAAGCCAAATTTTCAAAGCTAATTAGTTTCTCAGTAAGAGTCATTGTTGTTTATTGTTCTGGTACTCTTAAGGTAGTTAGTATGCCTGACCTAAAATAGGCCCATTTTGCACATTTTTTTAACAACGCGCAGTAACAGAAACCCCTGATTAAAATATATGCTGTGCCTCTGTCTTCTGAGGTGGCCTACCAAGGAAGGAAATTTCACGTCCAAGGATGCTTCCAACATAAACATCTGGCTGCAGGTTCTTGGTTACTTGACTAACAAAGGTTGTGCTATCCCACTGCTCAGGGAAAAATGGCTTCCATGTTTTCCAAACCCTTTATTGGTGTTATGTTGCTTCATGAGCAGTGAGGAACTGAGCACAGCCAGCCAGAAAAGTACTCTGAACTGCCAAAGGAAGCAGTAAGGACTGGTTTGCTATTCTAACTCAATAGTTTGCTATCTCAGCAGTAGAAAGTAGCTGTTTTTTACAGAAAAAGAGTAGAAATCATAAATTATTCAATGATCCCTCCTGCCTATAAAAATCCAGCTTCCAACCATTAGCATTTTAGAACTTTCTGAACCAAAGGTGAAACTGCTTTTAATATCCAAGATATTCTGATATTTAGATTATGAGAATATATGCAGTCCTTCCCAGCTTGTCTTCTCTATATTGTTAACAATTGTGAATACCTCTAACATACTCCTTTTTTCCAAGCTCAGGAATCTGGTCCACTTGGTCTTCATTGCTACAAGCTTCTCTTGTTGCTTTTCTTGGTACAGTTTTTGCTTCTACTACTTCTTTTATGAAATAGTTTAGCGGAATTGCTAATATATCCTTTTCAATATATGGAGGTACCTGTGGTTACAGAGAATATAACATTAAACATTAAGAGGTTTATGTTGTTTCTTTCAAAAGAATTACTGCTGGTTTGTTTCCCTTTGATTGACATTAGTCACTGACCTCAAGATATATGTAGAGAACTATATAAAACCTATATACTTCAGCAAGGTAGCAGCAAGGCTAGAGCCTGCCATTCTATTCGTATCGCATTAGTTTCATTACTATATTAATCTAAAATTTCAATTATCAATTTAGCATCTTTTCACTCACCTATGAGTGAAACATGGTAACATTTTTGTTTTACTTTGGGTAGCCAGCCATAAATATAGCTGTCATGAATATGACTAATTCTCTATTGTTTCTCTGTTACTGCTAATCTCCTTTCACCCATCCTTTATGAAAAGATGGTCAGGTCCAGCTGCCAACCACCCCTACAACACAACTTACATAATTCTTCTTTTCCCAATTTAAAACCACCTATGATCACAGCAAAATCGCTACTCCTATTGTAATTTTAATTTAGGATATTTTTTGGTGACAGGCTTTATCAAAGTCTTGGATGAAATTCCTGCACTGAACAAGTGAAACTTAGCAATTTGTATATTGAGTCCAGACTTACACTCTCGTTGATTTTTGAGATGTAACTGCCCTCTATGACAATCATACTAACTCTTCTCCAATATTTCATATGTCTTCACGTGCTCACTGAGCCCACCCTTTAATAATCCCTTATACTAACTGGTCTCCAAGATAATCAAGTAAGTTTTTTTGTTAAAACTTTTCCCCCAAGACTATCATGCATACCAGTGCTGTCAAAGTTTTAAGTAAAACTGATGGAGAATTCATTCTGCAATGATGTGACTCTGTTGTGGAAATTTGTGGGGTCTCTGTGCCCAAAATAACATGAAACAAAGGGATACTTTGCCCCCTCACATTCTTGTTGCTTGATCTAAGAATGCACTCACAGGAACTTGAAAAATAAACATATCCATGCACACCTATGGTCAAAAGCATGATGTGGGAAGAAGACTAATTCAGAGCTCCAGCTATGTGAGATTCCTCGTGATCAAACCAAAGCCTTGAAATCTGTGTATAAGCTCAGGGACACATAGCTTATAGGGCAGGGATTTACTGCAGTTACACAACACAACTCTTCTGATGGGCAGGACAGCCCATTGTCAAATACCTCGCAGCTGTACAAATGCTTCCTGGTGATGAGGAAGGCGTGAATGACTCTAAAAAGTGCTGTGATTAAAAGGCATTTACTCACTCAGGTGGAATTTCCAACTAGATTTTTGAACAGCTGAGTGACTTTGATGCAACTGACACTAAGGAAGACCCGAGATTTTCTGGGAGAAATTCATGGTAGCACGGGAGCACATGAGAGACCAACTAACCTGTGTCAAAGTCAATGACCTCTCTAGCCCAGTGTGCTTTCTCCAGCTGTGGCTGTAAGCCAACAGCTGGAAAAAGTAAGAGCCAAGGCAGCCTTGGGCTGAGGGTACCACGATCCCATCTCATTACTATTCCTGTCTATATCTCTCCTTCTCAACCACAGCAGCAGCATCACATTCAGTGTAGGGGTCCAGTGTGTTACTGCAAATACTGAACAGCATGTAGGAGGAGGAAAACATGAGTGGTACGAAGCCAGGCCAGAATTTAAAGATTGTTAATTAGGGCTTTGGAATAGGCAGTCTGGGTCAACCCAATCTAGGCACCTATTCTGACAGATGTGGGTTTGTCCCACACTGACACTAAATAAAGAATTCAAAAGCTCAAAAATTAAGTTTTGACCACAAGGTAAAAAGAGTTATTAGGTTTGGATGGAAATTATTGCAGGTCCAGACAATTCATTCCCTTTCCGTGTCCACAAGTGCTTGAATGGAGCATAAAGAATTAAAACAGTTAGAAATTAGGCCCTGTGCTTCCCACCAGGCTGGAAAAATCTCACTAAGGCAAAGTGGAGGCTCTGGCGCTGCTGGAGGGGGCTGCAGGGGGCTGCGAGCTCTTACTTTATATTTATCTGAACACCTGAAGTGGGACAGTCAGGGATGTGAGGTTGCTTCTTAAGACAAATCAGGCTTTGCCAGTTCAAACAAACAAACAAAAAAAAAACCGAAACAAAAAAGAAGCGTCACAGCCCTTTTTCCTCAGCTCCCACTGAGTCTGTATGATGGAATTGGTGCAATATTGTCATGTTTATGGTGCAACCATCAGCAGAGCCATCCTTCAACCCCAACGTGCCATGGAGTACTGCAGCACATAGTTGTGAATGTTATCATGGGTTGGCGCGTTACCCTACAGAGTGCCCCGTGCCCAGAGTGCACTCGTATGTAACCAGCTGCTCACACACCTCTGTGGATGCCCACAAGACTAGAGGGGGGACATGGCCATGCTTTTAGGCACTCCAGCATTCTCATGCCCACACAAACGTGCACACCCCACTACCACTGCCCGATGGTTTCACCCCTCCCTACCTTCTTGCCACCTACAATCACTACTGGTGACCTCCAGCAGTGAATGTCTCATGCTGTCAGATGCAACTGATCCCTCGTTATTAGCATAAAATTGTAAGAAACAGAAGGTTTATTTTTCAGAATTTTTGCTCCCGAACTGTGAATTTCAAAGCACACGAATGTAAACAAATACTGCGATCTACTTGGTCTCCTTTCTGGCGTGCTTTGGCACTGGCGACAACCCNGGCCCTGCGCGCAGCCGGCGCCGCGGCGGGGCGGGGTGGCGAGGGGAGGGGACGGGCAGCGCCGCGCCGCGGAGGTGGGCGGCGAGCGGGCGGGGTGTTCCAGCGCCGTGCCCGGGACGGGCATTACCCAAAAGGCCGAAAAAAAAAGGCAGTAATTAAAGTCGCCGCTGCCGCGGTCCCACCCTCCCCACCGGCCGGCTCCTGTGGCAGACGGAAGCGGACGGCAGAGCCGGGCTGCCGCGGAGTCGCGCCGCCACCTCCGCCGCCACTCCGCACTCGCTCCCTCGCCCGCCGTGGCAGNGGAAGGCGTGAATGACTCTAAAAAGTGCTGTGATTAAAAGGCATTTACTCACTCAGGTGGAATTTCCAACTAGATTTTTGAACAGCTGAGTGACTTTGATGCAACTGACACTAAGGAAGATCCGAGATTTTCTGGGAGAAATTCATGGTAGCACGGGAGCACATGAGAGACCAACTAACCTGTGTCAAAGTCAATGACCTTTCTAGCCCAGTGTGCTTTCTCCAGCTGTGGCTGTAAGCCAACAGCTGGAAAAAGTAAGAGCCAAGGCAGCCTTGGGCTGAGGGTACCACGATCCCATCTCATTACTATTCCTGTCTATATCTCTCCTTCTCAACCACAGCAGCAGCATCACATTCAGTGTAGGGGTCCAGTGTGTTACTGCAAATACTGAACAGCATGTAGGAGGAGGAAAACATGAATGGTACGAAGCCAGGCCAGAATTTAAAGATTGTTAATTAGGGCTTTGGAATAGGCAGTCTGGGTCAACCCAATCTAGGCACCTATTCTGACAGATGTGGGTTTGTCCCACACTGACACTAAATAAAGAATTCAAAAGCTCAAAAATTAAGTTTTGACCACAAGGTAAAAAGAGTTATTAGGTTTGGATGGAAATTATTGCAGGTCCAGACAATTCATTCCCTTTCCATGTCCACAAGTGCTTGAATGGAGCATAAAGAATTAAAATAGTTAGAAATTAGGCCCTGTGCTTCCCACCAGGCTGGAAAAATCTCACTAAGGCAAAGTGGAGGCTCTGGCGCTGCTGGAGGGGGCTGCAGGGGGCTGCGAGCTCTTACTTTATATTTATCTGAACACCTGAAGTGGGACAGTCAGGGATGTGAGGTTGCTTCTTAAGACAAATCAGGCTTTGCCAGTTCAAACAAACAAACAAACAAAAAAACGAAACAAAAAAGAAGCGTCACAGCCCTTTTTCCTCAGCTCCCACTGAGTCTGTATGATGGAATTGGTGCAATATTGTCATGTTTATGGTGCAACCATCAGCAGAGCCATCCTTCAACCCCAACGTGCCATGGAGTACTGCAGCACATAGTTGTGAATGTTATCATGGGTTGGCGCGTTACCCTACAGAGTGCCCCGTGCCCAGAGTGCACTCGTATGTAACCAGCTGCTCACACACCTCTGTGGATGCCCACAAGACTAGAGGGGGGACATGGCCATGCTTTTAGGCACTCCAGCATTCTCATGCCCACACAAACGTGCACACCCCACTACCACTGCCCGATGGTTTCACCCCTCCCTACCTTCTTGCCACCTACAATCACTACTGGTGACCTCCAGCAGTGAATGTCTCATGCTGTCAGATGCAACTGATCCCTCGTTATTAGCATAAAATTGTAAGAAACAGAAGGTTTATTTTTCAGAATTTTTGCTCCCGAACTGTGAATTTCAAAGCACACGAACGTAAACAAATACTGCGATCTACTTGGTCTCCTTTCTGGCGTGCTTTGGCACTGGCGACAACCCAGTAACAATTGTTTCTGCAGCAAGGCGCTAAGGAATTAAATGCAGCCGGCAATAGAAACACCATTTCTTGCTTCAGGCTGAAAGGTCTTTTGAGCGCACGGTGTTCCCGTGGGAAGCCCACCCCCTGCGTGTGCAACCCGCATCTCCGGGTTTGTTACTGTTATTTCGGCTTTTATTCATCTGAAGCCGCACCGAAACCCAGGAGCTACAGGCGAGGACGCGCGGCCTCGCACAGATCAGCACAATCGTCCCGAAAAGAAGGAACCCAGCAGCAAATCCAGAACTTTGGCTCTGAGCGCGGGGCACTTTGGCTCTCCATGGCGGCCGCCGGCCGGCACCACCCCGACGGGAAGGGACGGGACGGGACCCGCCCGTGCGGAACCTGCGCCCCGCGGAGCGCGGCCCGCAGGGAAAGGGAAGGCAAGGGAAGGGCTGGGAAGAGGGGAGGGGAGGCGAGGGTGCCGCGCCCGGGAGCGGCACGCCGGGGCGGGGGCAGAGCGGTCCCGGGCGCGGCTCGGCACGGCCCTGCGCGCAGCCGGC
>VYZR01076242.1:0-28128 GCA_013400675.1 Oxylabes madagascariensis | reverse complement strand
AACCCAAACCATTCTGGGATGAGATGTTTCTATGACTTTGCCCATCACTTTTTGTCTGCCCCTCACTTTGTTCCTGCCCCACAGTCAGAGTACAATGGAGCTCCTCATGCCTGTGTCTTGCTTTCCTCTTTCATTCCCGCCCTCAATGAGGAGATATTTTGACATCGTCACCTACCACCCTTAGTTATCACTCATCCTTTCTTTTTCACACCTGTTTGTTCAGCAGCATCCTGGGTAAGTCCCCATCTTCCTGCCTGATTCAGGTGCTGCATGGCAAACCTGAGTGTGTAGCTCCATCTCCCTCGCAGTGAAGGTGCTGATGGCACACAAACAGTGTTGGGGCTGTTCCTGGAACCCTTACCTGGGAATTTCCCGGCTTCCACATATTTCTGTAAACCGCTCTTTGTGGTTTAGGGGTGGTTGTTTGATAACAAGCAACGTGATGGAGCTGCACACCTTTCCTGTCACCTTATGTGTTGACCTAAGGATGACTGAACTCTGCTCCTGGTCCTACCTTGCCTGGTGGTTTTAGGAGGATTTAGAGAAGGTTGTAGCATCCCTTGGTGATCCCGTTGTCCCTCTCTGCCCCTGCTACCCCGGAGTGTTTTGAACTGAAGCCACCAGTTGATTCACTGGTGAACTTTGGCAGATGCACAAATATTTATTGGGGACTAAGCTGAGATAACCGAAGCACGTTGTTCCTGTGCTCACCCAGCTGAATTTTGGGGCTGTGGTCTAACAGATGTGGCTTCCGAAATCATCTTCCCCTTGCTGCTCTAAAACCAACCAGAGAGAGAAACAATCCCTTGAAAATGAGGGTTAACCCGACCCCTTGGAGTTGCTATTTATTGAAATAACTTTCCAGCCTTGGCTTTTGGAGCAGGTTTTGGAGATTCCTTCATCTTGCTGTGTTCAAAGCACGAAACACAAAATGAAGGCTGTGCTGTCATTACAGGGTCTTTAGGGTAATGCGTATTCATGCTGACTTGAGAATTGAAAGCTGCTTGCAGGTGTCAGGAGGAGAAGAACAATCCGGCTTTCCAATCAAAATTCATTGAATTATCTCAAAGCTTTTTGCATCATTCCTCCTTCCCCGTAACCTGTTTTTTCCTGTCCTATTAATTCACTGATGCTGTAGTCCGTCAAAATTGAGGCTCTTACGACATCGGGAACATGAGTCGGTGACATGACTGAATGAATCACAGGAGGCTGGAGAGGAAGCTCATCGCACACGTACGGCTCATCAGCAAAAATGGGACAGGATCTGCAGAACACCCTGAACTGCTCAACTCCTGCCCAGTGTTCTTCACGTTGACCTGAATGTGGCACCTCCCATTGGAAGGAGGGGGGACAAAGAGGCGCTGAACGTTGTGCACGGGCAGTGTTTTGGCCCGTGGCGGTTTCCTTTCAATTATTTAGGGAAGCTTTTTTTTTTTTCTCTCGACCGTATAGCATTTGGATCTGCTCAAATTATAGATTCGTCTCTATAGTTTTCAAACGGCATTGGAAGGAATTGTCTGTAATTTACATCTAAAGTGACGTACAGTTGCTATGGGATTCGGTGGCAAATTATAAACCCATTATGCTTTTTTTTTTTTTTTTATTCTGGTGGTAGCAGACTAAAGAACTAGGTCTAATTGGTGACGTGCCAAGGGAAAATAGAAAGTTTGTGACAGAATCCTTGTGACTGATGATGCTTTTTTTTGTTTTTTTTTAAATCAAACATGATCTGCTTCTTATCAGCAAAACATACCCTACCATTAATTGGAGAGGTTGAATTGGAATTCATAATTTTTGCTCTCTGGCAATATAGGGGGAGGCAAGCTAGAAGATTAACCCTTTATGTTAATTATATGGGGCTAGGTTGTTCTTTAAAATTAAGTGGGTTATATCAATGGCAGCTGGATGTGGTGATCGTGTTCCTGACCCAGCAAAATTAAACTTTTGCTCTTTTTCAGCATATTCTGATTTCCTATTCTACTTAAACAGCAGAAAGGAAAGCTGTTACAATATCTTTTTAATTTCACTCTGAAGCATAGCAGTCTCTTCAGAGCAACGTGTCTCCCAAATCTCCTGCCTGGAGTGGCTCCTGTTGGTCAGCTCAGAGTGATCCTCCAACACCAGGGCTTTTCTGACCCCATCTGAAGTTTTCTGTCCTGTTCTGTTGGTTTTTGTCCCGGTGCAGCTTGGCACGGGGCTGGTGGCTGTTGAAACAGCTCCCTTGCCCTGTTGGGACAGCAGCAGCGCCTTTATCGCTGCCCAGGGAGGGGAGATTTTGTTGGAGGGAGCATTTGAGGTCTCGTTGGTAAATGGACATGTTATCTCCCGAACAATTTGCGCGTTTCAGGCCATTTCAACTCTGCCTGTAAACTTGTAAGCAGAAACTTGTGAAGCGTCTCCAAATCCCTGGTGTTTGTGCATGTTGAAAAATGGGAAGGGACAGACTGCATGCGTCACTCCCGTACTAATTTGTGCCAGCTAATCCATGGGAGAAGAATACGTTTTGGCTGACTTAGTGGTTTTGCTGCTAATGCACACGAGAATGCGTTTGAATGGATGGAGTGGCTGCACGGGTTTAGGTAGACTTTGAAGGGATGCCCTGTGTCTGAGATCCTGTGCTGGATGCCCTCATTTGGGATCGCAGTCGTGTCATATTCCCGGATTTGTTTGGATTTTGGGGCAGGAGGAAAAGTGGTCGTCACTCAGCGTCACAACATCAGGAAGGTTGGGATCGAGTTACGTCTGAATAATTAAGGTTAATGCTGTTTCTGGAGGAGCCATGATCTGCAGTGAACTTAAAGCTCAGGAAAACACAAGCTGATAACCTGAACTATGCTAATATTTCATCCAGGGTGGATGCAGAGGAGGCATCACCAAAACTGGGCTTTGGTGTTCAACGTGCCTTAGCTTGACCTAGATGAATTATCCAGGAAAGGAGCTTGGATTTGCTGATAAGAGTTTTCTGTAGTAGCTCATGTGTTGCTTAGAAACATCCCTTGTACCTAAGGCAACTTTTGCATACCCTGGTAACCTGGTATTACCTTCTGACTGGGGATTTTGGTGGGTTTTGGTGGGTTTTTTCAAGCATTTATATATTAAAGAGCGTGCTAAACCCCTCAGCCGTCAGTTTGCTGAGTGGTGTGTGTATCCCTGCTGCACTGGGAGAGCAGACTTCCCAAAATCCAATCCTTTTTGCATTACAGTCTAGGAAAAACACAGCTCCGTGCGCTTGGTCTCTCCTTTCTTTACATTGGACTAGTGCCTTTTTCTAATTTAAAGAAACCAGCATTTGTTTAACTCAAAAAGAGGTCAGCGCTGGTGAGCAGGGCTCGACTGAGCTGCCCACCTCCACCCACCTGGAATCTTCCCTGGTCTGGTCCAGCCTGATCGTGGTTAACCCTCTGCTCTCCCTCTGTGCAGGGAAGAACACTTCAGCCAATTTTTTTTGTAGAAAACGGAGATATTTTTCCTTTTGGGCTCCGTTCTGTGCTGTTGGTGGACGCAGATTTTGTCCTTCAGGTTTGCGTCCACACGTGGTGCAGTTCAGCAGGTACCACAAAACTTCCTGAGAACAACCAATTGCCTAAATCTTTGTAGTACTTAGATTTCATCAGCACAAACATCCTCTTGGCTACTTGGCTCTGTATTTTGAGCATATATGAGCTCAGCCACGCTTTGATAAGAGGAGCCGTGTGACAGCTGGGGCAGGTTCATATGGGATCAGTGATGGGGAGACAGGAACAGGTCTGGAGGAACTGGGGCTGCCCCAGCCCTGGAAGTGTCCAAGGCCAGCTTGGACCAACCTGGGATAGTGGAAAATGTCCCTGCTCATGGCATGGGGTGGAATAAACTGAATTTAGTGGTCTTTCTAACCCAAATTCTGTGATTCTGTGATTCTACATACGACAGTTTCAGCTGATTGTTGTTATTTAGCAAGAGCAGACGTTTGTTACTTAAAATCCTCACAAAAATCCCAGCAGGACGGAAGAAACTCCGGCTCAATCCATATCACTGTGCCCACAGGATCTATATTTTCTACATCTGAGGTGGGAGAGCTAATTTAATCTTCCTTCTATATTCCTCCCCACTGAGGCCCGCTCTGCGATGGGCTGCAATCAGTGCCTTATGTGCCAGTTGTGGTTATTTGAATCATATTTCCACATTTCAGTGTCTAGACTTTATGTTTGTGTGAGTTTTGTTGTACCTTTCCAGCTCCGGCGCTGATTTCAGTTGGTTTTGGCTCCTGGTTTCTATGAGAAAATCAAACGGGCTGTGTTTCTGCCTTCCCCAAAAAAGAAGGGAACAAGGGAATGGGCAAAACCTGGTTTTATAAGCTCCTTTGCCACCGTTTTTCTCTCTTTTGAGAAAAATCTGTATGTGGATGAGCTGGGTTCTGCCATTTGGTGACCAGCAGGTGAGAGCGAGGACAAACCACTGATGGCTGCAGATAAATCTCTGCCTGCTTCTTGTACTGAGAGAAATCTGCTGTGAAAAAAGGGATGATCTCGATACAGGCCAGCAAGGCTGGGAAAAAAAAGTGACTCTGCAGTCATTTTTAGCAAAAAAAACAACTTTATAATCCACAGAAGGAGAGCATTTGTTGAAAATTAAGCAGCTTTTTAATTGCCTGCTTTGTTTTTTGCCAGCACTTGTGGATGTTGAGGATGATGGATGTGGCTGTGTTTGTTCAGTGAATAGGAGGGTTGGTCTGTTTGTGATGCTCAGAGGAGTTGATAATGACACCAAACCTGGATGACATGGACCTCACTGTGACCAGGAGGTAGAACTGGCTTCAGAATTGTTCAGTCACACTGACTTGTGCAGAAAACGGTGTGGAAACCTGAGCCAAGGCTGTTTTCTGCGCTCCTGGTATATCATAAAGTGCGTTATGGCTGAATCAGTGAAAGGAAATAATGTTCCCAACTCCTTGTTAACCTGTAAAGCTCGCTGCCATCAAATGTGAAAGGCTTAAGTGCAGCTGAATAGCAAGAAAAATCAGAATTTTTCATAGGGCGTGCAGAGGATAAAAGCTGTGCTTCCAACTTCTCTCTGCACCCCTGCCTGCGTGTGGGCTCCCTCCGCTCCCCCGGCGTTTGAGGTGACCCAGGGGTGCTGCCAAAGCCTTTTTCTCTCTTCCAGGGAGCTGAGCAGTGTAAATTCTTCCATTCCTTTCCCATCCAGGACTCGGTGGATGCTTTTCGGAGCCCGGCATGGGCGGAGCAGCGAGGAAGCAAATTTTTTCCACCCTGCCTTGAGCTTGGGCAAGCGGAAATTGCGCCTTGGAAGCCAAATAAGGCCAGCCAGCCGGCTCTGGCTGCGCTCACCTTGCCACCAGGATGCTGGGGAAGGGAGCAGCCCTCGCTCCCAGGGAGAGTTTCAGGCCCTTTGAAGTGCTCCCTGTGCGTCTGCCACTTGCCAGAGGGACGGTGTGGCCGCCCTGATTAAGTGACAGCAGCTCATTAACTCCCCAACTTTTTGTGGGGCTCCAGCAGCCGGCCCCAAACGGAGGCGTAAATTCGTGATTCAGAGTGAAACTGCTGTAAAATGACGGAGCAGGGAAGGTCGGAGTCGCTGTCACAGGGTGTCTTCATTTCCTTCTGCAGCGTCTGAGGCAGATCCTGCTGACTGCAGACAGCGCTGAGCAGGACTTTGCTCTGAAACGAGAGTTCCTGTGGCATTAAAATAGATTTTTGAAAAGCCTGGCAGCACCTGTTCCCCCTTCCAGGGACGTTCAGCCCTCAGAGCTGCCGGAGCCCCAATGGTGACCTCTGCTTCTGCTTCTCGCAGAATTAAGAACAACTTCTGCTCCCATAAATAGTGCCTTAAGAAGTGCGTAGGAGCTCTGTGACCAATTTCTTTCGAAAAGTGCTTTCAGTGACACCCGTGGCTGTGACCTTGCTGGCTGTTCCCACCCCGTGTCCTTGCAGGGCAGCTGTGTTTTGATGGGAGCCTGGTGGTCCTGGCCACAAGCTCTGCTTCCTCCTCTCTCGTTTAATCGGCACTAAAAAGAACCTTTGGTTATCTCTGTGTTTTGTGGGAGGTTGCTGCTGCTTTTCCCGCTGCAAATCCCAAATGCTTCCTGCCTCCTTGAGGTCCTCATTCCCTAATGCCACTGAGGTGGCTGAGGGACAACATCTGAAAGCTCCTCTGCTCCTGCCACACCTCACAGCTCCCAATCCTTGTTTTTATTCCAGAAATAAAGCGTGGTTTTCCAGAGGAGAATGATGCAGCCGAGCATTGTCACAAACCAGTTCTCCTCCCAGCCTGGAGTCTCTTGGAGCTGCTGGAGAGTCCCAAAACACCCAACTCTGCTCAGGAAGCGGCTTGGTGTTTAATGTTTGCAAACGTGGAAATGGGAAGAGGGAGGCAGTAATGGATAAAGTAAAACATATTTAACCTTTAGGGACGTAAATGGGATATCTCGGATCTGCTTGGAGCAGGCGCTCGGCTTGACGTGGAGCGTGGTGGCGATTAAAACCAACAGCAAACATTTTTCTGCTCGTGAATTACGGACTTTGTTCTTGAATGCATTAAAATCTAGAACACTTTGGGGTTTCTTAACGTGGAGGAGGAGAAGAAATAGATTTATTACCTGGAAGGTTTGATGTTATAGTTCCAGGCATGTTTCCACAACCTTCCTGCAACCATTTGGAGCTGTACCTAATGTGGGTGCTGCAAGTTTGAGCTCTCTCGTACAATTGAAGCCATTTAACTCCATCTAAAGACCTTTTACTTGTCATTAAGGCTAAATTTACTGACAGCAGGAAGAAACGCATTTACCCTAACTCAGATGGGCTAAGAGAGCAAAACGTCCCAGCTAACTACGGCTTGCCTGGATTGTTAAATTTAGACCAAAAATTCTGGTCAGACAATTAAGTGCCGGCTCAGTGGCCACACCACTTCTTTTGCATGTGTGAATTGGCTGAGCTGCCTCTGTCAGGCAAGAGAGATTCTCTGTCTGAATGTCTGAATTCTCTGGGGCTTTTTGGGCTCAGACCTGGGGAGTCTTTTCATGGCACTGTGGTCGCTCTCTGTTTAGTCAGCAGCCCTGGTATGTTTTTCCTCTTCTTATCTGAAAATTTTTCGTGTTTATTTTTGGAATTCGTTGTAACCTGAACTTTCTCAGGTGTCCTTGCGGAGAGCAGAGAAACATCTGACTTATTTTTTAGGTAGATTTTTGCCAGTTGAGAAGAGTGTGCTCTTTCTTTTACTGTTTGTCGCTTTATTTTTGGAGCAGGTTTGTTACTGACCAGCCTGGCAGTGCAAATACAGAGGTAGCTGAAACAGTGCAGGTTCTGTGCTTCTTGCTGAAGCAAAGGCAGCACCTAATTTAACTTCTTCAGGCAGCTGCCTTCACTTTTCTCCTGGAGAAAGCATCCCTGGGAGCTGGAGGAGGCTGTTAGCAGAGGGTATGTAATACAAGGTTCTATCATGGTAGGAAATCTAGAGAGGTTCTCTTGCTCAGTATATTCAGCTGGATTTTTCTTGGGCAGCTTCCTTCAGTGATAGGGAAAAAAAAATGGAATATTTGAAAATGGAATAATTTGCTTTATTGCTTTCTCCCCTGTGGAGATGGTAGGAAATTTGGGTGACATCCCTGCTGAACTCCGAGTGTCTGTCAGGTTGTGTTCCCACTGTCCTGACTGGCTTTGGAGCTCCTCTGTTTGCCTGGAGGCCAGAAGAATCTGTGTCTGAGCATCTTGCTTTAACTTTGGAGCTTGGTCTGGCTCGTGGGGTGTTGCTGGTCGGATTTCTCTGGGATTCCTTCAGCATCCAGGCTCTGATTTTGGTTTATCACAGCCTCTTCCAGCAGTGCTGTGAGGAACATCTGAAGATCATCTTCAGCAGGACTTTCTCAGACTAGTAATTACTCTTCCCTCCGAGTGTCAATAGGATATAGCTGGGCACAAGGAAGAAAGAACTGGTCCAGGCTTGTTTTCCTGGGCTCAGCAGTGTGAGGTGAGATTTGTCCCGGGATGGTTGGACGGGTTTGTCAATCTGATCTCTCAATTGTCTTTCTATATTTTTCTCTTGCAAGAAAAGGAGTAAAGCCCTGTGGAAGATAAGGATCGTTCTGATGTTTCAGCAGCTCGTTTAAGCCACCTTATGAGCACATAGGCAAGTGAATCAGCCCTGGTGTCTTAATATGTCCTAAAATAAATTAGACTTTCGTAAGCAAATTCGGTGGGTTTGAACTGCTGTATTTTCATTAAAAGATTGCAGTGGAGAAAAATGCTCTTTAAAATTCAGCCTCGGGGTTGTGTTGTTCATTAACTGATAGTCACTCCTGTTTACCTTGTGTGATAAGTCCCACGTTAAGAATGGCCAGCAGTGCTGATGCCGTCACAGCTGCCCTTCAGAGAGAATTGCTATTTTTTTTTTTTTCATGGCTCGCTTTACTGACAGGTGGGAGTTTTTTCGGAGCTCAAATAAATGCAAACAGCCACGACGTACCTCTCTTAATCATGGAAAACCACTTGTTTGGTGTTTTTTTTTTTTTCCCTCTCCCTGTTCTTAGCAGCTTGGTAACGCTGTTGTCGGTACAAAGGTCATTTAAAAATCTGACATGTCAGCCCAGCCACGTACTGCTCCTTAATGAGGCTTAAAACCAGCGTGGAGCTGCCCGGTGGAAATAAATTTGGAGCTGCGGAATAGAGGGAGACATGTGAGCAGCTTATTGGGATGGGATTGCACCAGCCCTCCCTCCCTGGACCTCTCAGAAGCCCTGGGTACTTGCAGTTCTCTTGCATAAAGGGGTTTAATTTTTCTTCTTGTTATTCCAATGAGCCCAGGTGTTTGACGGCACATTGGTGTTCTCAGAAGAAAAGCAACGAAAACACCTCCTGAAATCCAGGCACGATGTTTTTGAAATGATTCCTTCCTGTGTTTGAGGTTTTCTCTCGATGTTTTTAAAATGATTCCTTGCTGTGTTTGAGGTTTTCTCTCCTCCTCGCTGAGGAGGTCCTGCCACACCTCTGACTCCATCCCCACCTGGCTAAAGCCCTCCTGTCCCTCCTGCTCCCCAGGATGCCTCTTGCCACTGAACCCAAGCTCTTGAACCTCCCTGTTCTCCCTGACACTCCCTCGGTCCTTTGAATGTCTGAAGGCTTTTCCTCTAATCCTGTTCCCCAGCACTACTGGAATTTCAGCACCTTCAGCCTCGCCTCGGTCTGTTCGGCTCTTTGACTGTTCTCCAGTGAAAACTAGGTCAGAAACAACCGTCAGCTTCTGATATTTCACTATTCCTGTTTTATAAGTTGTAACCCAGTGTTGCCGTGTTTAATCGCTCGCTTTAATTTTCGCGTATTAAATGTCTCAGCTCGCTCTGCGTGAGCAGCCTGACACTGTAAAACTGCTCCAAATAACATCTTGGCTGTAAAAGCCATCTTACCTTGATTGGGGCTGAAAAGGTGAATTATCTTTCTTTTTGTTACACATAATGCTGGAGATGCCAAACTGACAGATTTTTCCACCAGCTCTCTCTTAAGTGTACATTTGCTGGCAGGTTTGGAGCTGTAATTAGCCAGCTTCTCTTTGTGCCAGTGTGGCTTTTTAACCTGANCAGCACCTTCAGCCTCGCCTCGGTCTGTTCGGCTCTTTGACTGTTCTCCAGTGAAAACTAGGTCAGAAACAACCGTCAGCTTCTGATATTTCACTATTCCTGTTTTATAAGTTGTAACCCAGTGTTGCCGTGTTTAATCGCTCGCTTTAATTTTCGCGTATTAAATGTCTCAGCTCGCTCTGCGTGAGCAGCCTGACACTGTAAAACTGCTCCAAATAACATCTTGGCTGTAAAAGCCATCTTACCTTGATTGGGGCTGAAAAGGTGAATTATCTTTCTTTTTGTTACACATAATGCTGGAGATGCCAAACTGACAGATTTTTCCACCAGCTCTCTCTTAAGTGTACATTTGCTGGCAGGTTTGGAGCTGTAATTAGCCAGCTTCTCTTTGTGCCAGTGTGGCTTTTTAACCTGATGGGTGAAAGAAAAATAGCTTTAAAACAATAACAATAATTGGAAACCCACGGATTAGCGAGGGACACGGCAATGCAGGTATATTGGGAGGCATTTAAGAGATTTATTTTTAACTGAGTTGTAGCTGACTGGACCCATTCAGCGTTTTTATAAAACTATTCTTGGAATGGTGCTTGAAGCCTGAGCTGAGGTGCCTCAGTGTTCAGTGAAATCCACCTGGTGTAATTCAAGATTATCCTTCTTCCTTTCTCTTGGGCAGACTTGGAGCCAGCCAGTGTTGGAATACTTGGGCATTCCAGCATAAATGGGATTTAAATGAATCTTTACTTTTCAGTCTAACTTAAAGGTTGTGGTTTGAAAATTCTGCCTGAGCTGTTGTCTCTGAAAAGTTTTTCTCTGAGTTGTTTATTAAGCTGTTCTTAATACACTTTAATTTTCTTCTTTCATGTGTCTCCTGCTGCTCTGTGGTTGTTTTCAAGGATCCCAATGCAAGCACAGGGTGGGATTGTTGGGGTGTCTGTGCAGGGCCAGGACTTTGATTTTCCTCGTGAGGAATCCCTCACAACTCAGGCTGTTTGGTGATTCTGTGATTTTTCCTGGGATTTGAGGATCCCTGGTTTGCAGGTACCAGTGTGATCCAGCTCTTGCTTTCCATCTGGGAAATATTACCAATATTAACTATGTTTGACAGGTGGGGGAGTTTGAACCAGGGATGAAATGCTTTATTTAAGGAAAACTTTTGGAGGGGTCAATGGAACAAATCCCAGCCCCAAATTTGGTTCTGTAGTCACTTCCCATCGCTTGTGCGGCCGTCAGCCTCGGATGGAGGAGCTTGGGTGTCTTAATCAGTTCTGGGAGCTTTATTTATCCATGATGGGGATGAGGGGGAGTTGAGATGTGCTATCGTGACACACTTTTCTGCATTAATTTGGGAAACATTTTCTTCTGGCGGTTGGGGGTTTTGTACAGTGCAGAAAGCAAAACACTTGTAGTAGATACACTTGATACAGCTGGTCCTGGAAAGGCTTTTAATTCTTTTACCCTCTGAGCCCCAAAACTGTATTGCTGCATTGCTTCAGAAAGGCTAAAATCGAGGAAAAGTGCCTTCTCCAAGAGGGACAGCAGCGAGCCAAGCGATTTCCACGATGGAAATTTGTTTGTCTCATAATTTCCACAAGGTTTTTGGGGTTGTTGCAGAGGTGGCCACATCTCCAGCACCTCGAAATCAGCAAACTTCCCTCTTCTGCCAGAGGAAGGCTTCATTCAAGGTGTCTTGTTCGACAGGAATGACTCTTAAAATATTAATTTGAGGACATCTAACCCCTCTGAATTCTTGGCTCATAACGAATGAATCCTCCAGGGAGAACCAGCACTGCTGGTCACCTTTAGCAGAGTTGGGAATTTTGGGTGATTCAGTTTCCTTCTGCCAGTTTTGTTGTTGTGGTGGTTTTTTTTTTTTCCCCCTTGGTCCTTTCCCAATTTAACAGGATCATCTGATAACTCCAATAAAATGCTGCTGCAAAAACAAGCAGTGTTGCATGCAAGAGATAATTACCCAGGGAATTTTGGGCATGGATGTCTTAATGGGATTCTTGCCAGGCTGAGGTCTCTCTGAATTGTCTTGCAATGCAAATGTGTGCAGATACTGCTGGACTGCTCTTAGAGGAATATTTAATATTTTATTTAAAGGAATAAGTAATATTATATTTAATATTATTAGTATTTCCAATATAGGGAGGCAGAACAGGAAGCTTCATTCTTCAGTACTGTTTTTTGTTAAAAACTTTGCTTCAAAGCAAATCCACGTGTTTGAAAAACAAATCTAAGGGTTTGCTTTCCTTTGCCTGCACTTTAGAAATACCAATATTTACCTTCCTTTTTTCTACCCTGTCTTTAATTTACTGTAACTGCTCAAAGCCAGGCAGTGCTGCTCTGCAAGAGAGGGACAGGACTCAGGCCACATGAGCAGACTTAAATTCAAAATTAATTTTACTTCAACCACTTTTTTCCTCCTGTATAAGCAACCTACTCTAGATTTGCTGCTTTTAATAAGGGGTGAGCACTGGGATTTGTTCATTTAACTCTTCCTCAAATTAGTTGCAAGTCATAAAACAATAGGACTTATTTCTAGGTTTGTACTTGATTGGTTTGTTTTTTGTTTTTGCAATGAATTTGCCAGCACAGCATTATCTTTGGAGGAGAGCTTTGGGAAATGTTGTTGCAACTTGTTTTGTGCTTTCTCACTTTTACCTTCCATTGCTTTTAGTTGGAGTTAGAGGAGGAAAATCCCTCCAGGAAGAAGGGTGATAAAAAGAAGAGTTAGTGCAGAATTTTGGTGATTTCTGGTGTGCTTGTGGAAAAGGGAAAGGGATCCTTGAACCTTTGTCTCAGGAAGAACAGGACAAGACTGAAATAAAGGTAAAGGTTGTTTGAATGGACAGTTTTGACTCAAGAATGCAACTCTGAGTAATAAAATTAAAATAGCTGTGAGGGCTGCTGGTTCTCAGTGTCAGGCAGGGTCTGGAACACCCTTCTGGAGCGAGTAACGGATGTAGAAAATCCACTCACACAAAATGAAACTTCCTTTTCAGGGAGATGCAGTAATTGTATCAAAACTGGGAGGTTTTCTCACTTGCAGGAAGGAAACTCCTGGGTTACTACACTAAAAAAATGGGCACTGTGTTCTGTGACTTGGTAATTCTTTCATTATAGACATTTTTAATTGATTTTAACTGCTTTGATCAGTTCTAAACACTGGAAGCTGCGCAGGGATGCGAAGGAGCTTTTTTCCTTCCAAAAGCCTTTCCTCCCTGAGCCTTTGGAAGTCGTGGGAGTTGGCTCCTGGTCCTCTGACAAAGCCTCCCTGAGCAGCCCCATCTTGTTAATAGTGGGATTGGTGGGAGTTTGTCATGATTAAACTGCAGATAATCATCATTACAGCCCTTGTGGCAGCCTGCTGATGAGACTTTATGATTATTGCTCTCCTTAATGAGCAGTTCTGCCTTAACTCTGCGGAAAAGCAAAGAGGGAAAACACCAAGTTAAAAAAAAAGGAGAACTGTCCTGTTGGGAAACGTGCCCGGAGTCTCCAAAGCTGGATTCCCAACAGAGACCCTGCCTCTGTTCTGGGATCTGGAGCCGTGGCTGAGTTAATTGGGAGCCCAAACCCACTTTGATATTTTCCTTTTTTACCGTCCGCCTTCTCCCCCGTCTCGGACCACTCTGGTTTTGGGGTGGGTTTGAAGCCCTCTCGTTTTTGGGGCTGGATTTGGAGTCTGGTTCCAGTTCCACTCCCATGGCTGGGACTGGAACTGGATGGAGTTTAAGATCCCTTCCAACCCAAATTATTCCATTATTCCATGAAAAAAACAGTGGGAATCTGGCAAAAATCACCATGTGCCGCAGCCTGTCACCGAGACTGGAGGGCCTCCACCTCCATCCCTTGTCCTGAGTTTTTGGGGTGGGTTTTTGGGCAGCTTTGGGGTTCATCAGACTCCAAACCACCCTCTGGTTTTGGGGTGGTTTTGGGGTGGTTTTCCCTCTGCTTTCCATCTTCATATCCCATCCAGCAGTGAATTTGAGTGTCCAGGAAGCACCAATGAATCCAGTGACCTACTGGCCATTCCAAAGGGATCTGATGTTTGGAGTAAAAATGTTGCAGCTCTTGAAATGAACCTGTATCTTCTTGTCCTCTTGCAGTGTCTCTCCCCGTGCCCTGGCAGGGCAGCCTTTCCCTGCAGACAGGTGGATTTAACTCTTCAGTGTCCTGCTCTGCATAAACAAAGCTGGAATTTTCTTTGGAGACAGAGCATTGCAGCCATTTCAGCCCCTCTTTGTGTTTGTATTTATTGCAGAGCAAATCCTTGTCCATCTCTTGAAAGAGTTGCTCAGTTTTTGTATCTGCACTGCCATAGAAATTTGGGAGCAGGGGCAGCAGGAAGGCATTTGGTGGTTCCTGCTCTTGGGAGAGGCTCAGCCCAGTGGATGGGGCTGCTCTGTTTGCCAGAGCCAGGCTCTGCTCCAGCCAAACAAAGTCTGCTCCACAGTGGGCTGAGTAAACTCGATACCAATTCACAATACTTTAATTATTTCTCCAAGGATTTGAGCCTCCTTTTAATTTTCTTCCTGAAAGGCAGTGCCTAAATTGCCTCTGTGCCCAGCTTTCCTTCCTAGTGGAAAACTACTGCACCTTGTGCTGGCCAAACATCCTGCCTTGATGCTCGGGAGTGGTGTGGTTTTTCCCGAATTTTTTGGGGTGTGCAGGGAGCTGGGGCTCCCTTCCCAAACCCCCCTTTCCCAAGGTTTGTGCTCTGATGTTGAGGATAATCAGAGGATCAGGCTGTGTCAGAGCTATCTGGTTTTTTTGTGAGTTAAAGCTTTATTTTTGCGAATACAGAAAAATCGTCACTTAACGCTGTGCTAGGAAGCAAAGATTCCTTTGAAGCGCTGGAAAGTTTTACTTGGAGTTACCAAACTGAAACAAAAAAAGTTTTGCTGGGCTTGAACAACCTGGAATGGTGGCAATGTCCCTGCCTGTGGCTGAGGGTGGAACTGGATGGGGTTTAAGGTCCCTTTCAACCCAAATTATTCCATTATTCCATGAAAAAAACAGTGGGAATTGCAAAAATCACCATGTGCTGCAGCCTGTCACCAAGACTGGAGAGCCTCCACCTCCATCCCTTGTCCTGAGTTTTTGGGGTGGGTTTTTGGGCAGCCCTGGGGTTCATCTATCCAAATTCCCGCTCCATCTCCTTCCCCTAATCCCTGGCTGAAGGAGCTCTGGAGCTGCAGGGACGGCGCTGCCTCTCCCGTGCGCAGGTCAGTTGGTTCAGTTCGAGTCCCCAGCCAAATTCTGCAGCAGGGACCCAACAAACACCCTGCATTTTATTCAGGAGGAGCTTTTTAACCTGGATTAGCTGAGATCAGAAGCTCCAGGCATGCGAGAGAGAACAGGCTGCACGGCTGGCTCAGCTCTCGTGCCTGTGGGGTGACATCTTGATGACAATGGAGTTTAATTGCTCTCTGCTTTGCTGATACAGGCTATTGTCCATTTAGGGCCTGGCTTTCTGCTGTACAGGGCAGGACAAAGCATTTCCATTAGGCTACAGTTTGGTTTTTTAACTTAATCATGTGTCTTGCTCTCTAAACTTTGCACAAAGGTAGAGTTTTTCTGTGTTTCAAGTGGGACGGTAGCTGGGGATGCTCAGTGTGTAGTGATGTCAAAGCCTGCTCCTGATGCTTCCTGGTAAAAGTGATAATTTTGTTAGAATGGCGAAATTCTGTAACTCTCGAGGAGCTGGGAGTGGTGAAATTCTAGAACTTTGGAGCTGGGAATGGTGAATGAAATTCTGGAACTTTGGAGCTGGGAATAGTGAAATTCTGTAACATGAGGAGCTGGGAATGATGAAATTCTGTAACTTTGGGGCTGGGAAATGGGAATGAAATTCTGTAACTTTGGAGCTGGGAAATGGGAATGAAATTCTGTAACTTTGGAGCTGGGAATGGCAAATGAAATTCTGTAACTTTGGAGCTGGAAATGGTGAAATTCTGTAGCTTTGGAGCTGGGAATGGCGAATAAAATTCGGTCACTTTGGAGCTGGGAAATGGGAATGAAATTCTGTAACTTTAAGGAGCTTGGAATGGCGAATGAAACTCTGAAAGTTAAACTTGAGGGTTTTTTTCAGCTGACACTTTAAACTCCTTTATTTTCTATCCTATAGAAACACGCTCGATTTTTAGCCTTGGAAAATTAAAACCACTGAGGAAGCAACATTTGTGCTGTAACAGCCCACTTTAAATGATGCAATTATAACCAAAGAAGCCAGTGTGCCTTTTGCAGTTTAGCAATTAAAAACTTTCAAATGTACAGCGTAGCATTTTGGCTGACATAAAAGCTTTTGAGCATTTTATTGCTGCTTGTTCTTCTGGGCAGGATTTGTAGGTGCTTTAATATTATGGTGATAATGTGTCCATTAATGTCTATTAGGCAAATGATAATAAACACAAACCACAGTTCAGAGTAATTGGTGAGAGTCCAGCTCTTAAACCTTCATCAAAAGCACCTTTTTAATAATTATTTGTGTTAAAAGCTCGAGTGTTCGCTGCTGCCCAAAAGAAATTATTTTAAATGTTGGGGAGGGGAAAATGGTGGGGAGGGGGGTGTCTATGACAGCACTTTATTATCAGGTGATAATTGGGATTATCTTGGAGAGGAGGAGTGAGCAGAGGTGTCCATGGGTTAATTTGGGGATTTTTGCCCGAGGAACTCTTGGCACACCCTGCTCCTGCTCCCCGGGGTTTGCAGGATCCCATCAGCATCCCTGGAAGGATGTGGGTGAATCCTAAATCCTAAAACCCTCTGGCTCACCTGGGCAGCTCTTTCCACCTCTCTTGAGTGGAAAGCCTCAAATAGTGGTGGATTTACGTGGAATTCCCAAGGCTCTTTCCGTGAGAATGTTGGATTTGAGTAGCAAAACTGTAATTTTCGAGTCAGCAGCAGACTCCGTCCCATCTGTGCTCCACTTCAAACGGGATCCTTGGGAGGCCTCAAATTGCAGATGGAAATCGTGTTGCAGGGAGAGACGGTGTTTTAATGCCATAAGTAATAGGTGGGACGTGAAAAAAAGGAATATTCAGGAGGCTTTTTTGGCTGCTGAGTTTCTGGGAGGAGGAAAATACAAGCCTTGGAATAGTGGAATGTCCTGGGAGCAGCCTCAGTGGCTCTCTCCTGGGCCAGCTCGGGCAAATTGGCCACCAGCAAACTTCACCCAGCCTCCCTTGGAGCTGTGGGTCTATTCCAGGCTATTCCTTTCCCTCTGGATTTGTATTTCTTGCTGCTAATGAACTCAGGGACTCGGATTTGTCTCCTGGGAGTCTGTCACAGCGAGGGACGGGGCGGATCTGCTTTGCCTTTGCACTCTGGTTTGCTTTGCAAGCCTTTGGGGGAGTGTTTAAAACAAAAATATTAATGGAAAGTAAAATCTGTGTAGCTCTGCAGGAGCTTTTCCCAGGTATCCAGGTGTGCTCAAACTGAGGATCCTCCTGGGCTGGGACCTTTTTATTATCCCACCCTTGGCCCAGTTGTGCTGGGAAGCCAGAGGAAGCAGGGGAGGGAGCCTTGCCTATATTTGGACCTTGCTGTGTGGGCTAAAGAAACATAAACCAGTCATAACCAAAGAATTAAAGAGGAACTTGGGGCATTACCGAGTCTGAAATTTGTGCTTTTTAAGCGATTTTTGGTTGTTCCCATTTTTTGTAACATTCCTGAGGTGCAGCAGCTTTACCTGGGCACTGGTTTTACCTGGAATTGCATGTGATGGTTGGAAACATCCCATTAATGCCAGCCTTGGTTAGCAGGATTTTATAATTTCTCTGTATGTTTGTTGGAATTCTTGCTACTAATTTTAACTGTTCGTAAGAAGCTTTAAATTCTGAAAATAATCCCCTTGTTCCAACACAAATAAGGGTAAATTTTCAGCTGCACTCTGGGCTTTGGTGACTCTGAACATCCAACAAAACAGACAAACACATCAACACTAAGTTTAGGCAAATGTTTTCCATAGAGCACAGCCTGCAGTATAAATTCCAGTAAATGCATGACAGAACTTCCCAAAATGATGTCTTCTTTAATTATCTGTATTTCCCTGAAGAAACAGAGAGACTTCCAGCTGGCTCCTTGACCTGAGGATTTCCAGTGTCCTTTCTGATCCTGGCTAGGAACATCCCATCCAGCTTTTCCACTAAAGGTGTTTAAAACCTTCTGCCAGCTTCAATCAGCCCTGATAAAACACTTTATTAGTTTTACATTCAATTCTTCCGTATTTTATTGACATTTTCTTTTTCTTCCTACTCTTTCCTCAGCTTCCACGTGCCAGACCTGGAATATTTAAGTGTGAGGAGCTGTTTATGTGTTGCCACCACCTCTGTGAGCTTTCAGAGTCCCTTTTTAGGGTTTCTTGCTCTCCTCTAGCCTGGGGAAACTAAAGGATGAGCATAATACTGTGATAATAAAAGCCAAATATCCTGTGGGAGCTGTGGGGATGAGTTTTGGGGTTTTTCTGGTTTCATCTCATGACTTTGGAAATAATCTTATGGTGTGCGGAGGACTGACAAAAAACATTTGGGTCTGTGGGGTTTCATTAACGTTGGCATCCCAGAGCTGAGCTTTAAGGCTTTTATTTCTCCATCATTCCCAGGGAATACAGCAGGAGCTGTGGAAAGCAGGGAAGTGGGCATGGATATGTGGAAGTTCTCTTTCCAGATGGCAAAGAAATGAAATTTTATGGCCTAGATGCCGGGGTGTATCCAGGCTCTTTCTGAGGGTCTGTTTTCCAGTCAGGTGCAGAGGCTGAAGCTGGTAATTCCAGTTTGGGTAGATCCCAGAGGTGCAGCTGTGGTTTGGATGTTCCTTTGGGAGTTATTTGGGGCTGCAGGATGGGCCCTGCTGTGGCCCAGCAGCTCCTTTGCTGTTCCGGAGGAAGTTTGACGCAGCTCCTTGTAGGACCTGGCAACCTCTGGAGCTGCAGGAAAGCTTTGCCAACCTTCCAGCTTGGTCAGGAAGCCTTCAGCTGGAACAATGGCACGGGGCAGGGATGGAATTCCTGCATCTGAGGTGTGTTTGAAGGGGATTTGCTGCCTCTGGGAACTGCAGGTTCTTGTGTGGTGTTCCCCACAGATCCCAGGGATTGTGCTCCCTCTCACATGTTCCCTGGTCCCACAGATCCTGGGAATTGTGTTCCCTGGTCCCACAGATCTTGGGAATTGTGCTCCTTCCTGTGTGTTCCTGGTCCCACAGATCCCAGGAATTGTGCTCCTTTCTGGTGTTCCCTGGTCCCACAGATCTTGGGAATTGTGCTCCTTTATTCTGGATCTCTCCAGCGCTGTCACCCTAACGGATGAGCTGCAGGAATCAGAATCTGGTACCTGGCAGCAGCCTAAGACCTGCTCACCTGACAGGTGGCTGCTGCAAAATACCTGAACTGTGCATTTCTTCCTTAGATTTTTATCTTTAATCAGCTTCCAGCAGCTGTTTTTAAACCCGGAGAGTCTCCTGGAGGGATAAAGCTGGAATTCATTGGAAGGGGATGAGGTTGTGCCCCTTTGCTTGGACAAATCTGCCTTGTTTTCCTCTTGTTTGAACACAAAGATGAGGTTTCATCAGCATCCTTGATTTGCCAAGGGTTTACTGCATCCAGGGCAGAGGAGGTGACTTGGTTTAATTGGAAAGGCTGAGGGAAAGAACTTGTTCCCACTTAAAAGGGATGGAATGGCATTTCTAGGAACTGCAACGCAGGAAGTTCAGTCATGGCATCACTGGGGAAGAGGAATTAAGTGACTCTGGGGTGACTCTTCAGAAAATGACAGAGGGATTTTGGAAAGGGCAGCAAGAACTCCTGATAATCGGGGTTGTCCCTCCGAGAACATCCAAGGAAGTTAATCCAAATGAAGATACGAATGGAAATGTGGTTTTAATTTGGTTTCACGTCATTCATCTGTTCTCTTTTATTCTGAATGGAGGTGTCCATGCAGGGATTTCATTTCATCTAATAGAGGTACTTAGAGTCACATCCTTAATTAGTTTAGGGTGTGCAGTGTGTTCTCCTCTTCCATGAGCATCCTGAACGAGCTGTAGCCAAGGAATTGGACATCAGGGGAGTGATGCCTGTGGAGGTTCAGGGATGGTCCCAGAAGTCTTCCCCTTCCCTGCCTCAAAAGGGAACTGGGATGGTGCAGTGTCCTTCCAAATCCAGCTGTTCCCTGTGATCCCCTCTGGAGCCTGGCAGGGAATTCCAACACCGATATTCCTACACAGGGATCACAGACAGAAACTCTGAATTTTGGGAGATACATCTCAGTTTGCCATTTAACTTGCATAAAGCTGATACCACCTACTTAACTTCAAACCAGTTTATTTGTAGATTGTGGGATTTACAAGTTCTGTAATTAAACCATGTCTGATTTGTGCATCAGGACTTTTGTTCCTGCCTCCTTATTCCACTTCCATCCTCCTCACCCCCTTTTTATTCCCCTTAAACAACTTTCCAGACCGAAGAAGAGCAGAACTTCCCAAATCTGTAATTTGCTGTACAGGAACCACATGGCTTGATTTGGTTTGGTTGGGGTTTTTTGTTTTTTTTTTTCTTAAATCCAGATTTTTTTCATGTTTCAAATGCTTGTTTGCTCAAGTATGTTCCTATGAATTTCTGGACACGGGGAACAAAAAGCTGGCCAGGCTGTCCATGAACAGTGTGCTGTGGAATGCAGTGTCGTGGCACTCGAGGAATTCAGTGATCTCTGTACCAAGAGCAAGATGCTGTTTATTGGTGCTTTCTAAAGGTTGTTCTGGGTCTATAAAATTCCTTATCCAGCAGTCAGGGATTGCTGTCAGCTCCGAGCGTGTTCCTGCTTTCCTCAGCATCATAAACGTCCTGTAATGATCCTGGGCGTGATGCAGATCTGGGAAATCCTCTTGGATGGGCTCTTCAAAGGCCCAGACTCTGTCTGGGGCTGGGTTTGTCCATCCAAGTTTTGTTAGGTTTTTCTGGGCTAAAAGGGTTTTTAAGTTTGCTGGTGAATTTATCCGTTTTTTTGTTGATGTCGTGGCTGAGATTCTTCACTGCTGGGGTGGAAAAGTTTTATGAGGGATGGTTAACTTCATGAATTTCAAGCTGTTTAACTCTCTTGCTGCTGAAATTTAATTGTCTGTCTAATCCATTGGAAATGGATCCCTTGGAAATTGGGTGACACAAACAGCACAATACAACTCGTATTTTTGGGCTTGTTCTGCTGAATTCCTGGTGGTTTTCCCATGGAAATGTGTCTCCCATACACATGGCAACATTTTCACTTTAAAATGGTGCTTTCAGCCTATTTATAAATTCTTCTGTCCCTTTGGAAAGCCTCACAGTGGGGTCCCACGAGCCCCATGGAGCACAATTCCTGTCTTGGAATGCTTTGTGTGATTTAGGAAATAAAACATCCACAGCCCCAATTCTGCTGGAATTAGAGAAATCCAAACTCAGTATGGCTTGGGTTAGATCTGTTATATTTTTTTTGTCAATTAAAACCTCAAGTGAGACTTGAATTGAAAAATCTTTGGGATCTCTAGAATGACAGCGAGGCAAAAAAGCTGAAATTGAGCAGTTTTAGAGTCACAGGAATACAATTTTTTAAATGTAAGCCACTGAGCCTGGAGGAAGAAGCCAATTGTTGAAACAGGCAACGTAACAACATGATTTTGCAATGGAGCTGCAGTTTGCTTTTCCAAAGGATTGCCAGCTTTCTCTTGGAAAAAATTCGCTTTGCGTCCTCTCAGGCCGAGAACTGGAATAAATTTTCCCTTCAAGTGTCCATTTTTTAACTCAAAACTTACATAAGCACCAAAGCTGAGCTGTTGTGTGCCCAAAATGTGGTGGAGGGGTCGGGAGAGGCTGAGTGTCACCTCTGAGCTGCTCCTCTCCTGAGCTAAGGGTGACCTTAGTTTATCCCTTTTCCCGGTCAAATCATTGATTCAGGAATTTTTCTGTTTCTTTACTTGAAATACGCATTTCCCTGACCTTTCCCCTTGGAAAAAAATAAGGAGAGTAAAAAAACCCAGGTGAAAAATCAAGCTTGAGTGTGACTTGGCAGCGGACGTCGGAGCTGAGAATTTCTCTGAGGTAATTTTTGTTTTTCCACTTGTTTTTGTAGGATGCTGTGACGTCAAAACCAGTCATCCAGTTTCAAGGAAGCCAAGGGGTAAGTTTGTCCCTGGAAAGTTTTTTATATCTGATGGGATTGAGAAATGTGAGCTGTTCCAGCTCAAGGAATGATGCTGTGATTGCTGAAAGTGAGAGATGGAGGCTCAGGTGTGGTCCAGGAAGGTGTTTGCTCGTGGATTCTCTCTCTTTAAAAGCTTTTCCCTCCGCTTTATTTCCTAACCTTGCTAAATCTGTGGGAAATTCAGATTTATGAGGCTGTGCTGTTGGGTAGAACAGGGAAAATTAAAGGATGCAGAAATCCATGGAATCCTCACCTGCATCCTAAGAAAACACCGTGCCAAACTCCCTGCAAGACTTTTTGGGGTCCCAATTCCTTCCAGCAGCAGAGCTTTGGAGGCTGCTCTCAGAGACCTGGAGGTTTATTTAATGTAACTGCAGTTCTGTGAGTACCAGAAGTTATTTTAGATTTAGGAGTTTTACTTCCCCAACTTCTGTTCCGATGACAGAACTCCGGGATATTTTTAGCCCCTTGAACCATTCTGTCATGCCAGTTGCTGACAACGCTGAGATTTACGTGGTGGTGTTTCTGGTAAAGCAATGCAGCCCTTCAGTGAACTTGAAAAATGTCATTTAGATACCTTTTATTTCTAAAAAAGCCTCCTTTTAAATTTAGTCTCTGCATAAAGAAGGGGAATTTAATTTTTTTTTTAATTTTTTTTTTAATTTTTTTTTTAATTTTTTTTTTAATTTTTTTTTTAATTTTTTTTTTAATTTTTTTTTTAATTTTTTTTTTAATTTTTTTTTTAATTTTTTTTTTAATTTTTTTTTTAATTTTTTTTTTAATTTTTTTTTTAATTTTTTTTTTAATTTTTTTTTTAATTTTTTTTTTAATTTTTTTTTTAATTTTTTTTTTAATTTTTTTTTTAATTTTTTTTTTTAAGAATCTGAATTCAGCTGTAACTTCTGATTGTTTTTTATGCGCTGGCACATTAAAGCTTTTCAAAAAGGCTTGGACTGAGCAGACATTAAACCCAGCACATTGTCCTTGCCCACATCCTACTTTGTGATATTATTCTCACTAACAGTACATAGAAAATGTAGCAGGAAAGACATGATTGTTATTGTAAGTTAAGAAGAAAAAATACAAACCTTCTTGTCCTGGGAAATAAAGAAAGGAGCAATTTCCAGGTTTTTTTACTTTGTTTAGACTTCAGCTTCCCTGAAAGCTCAGCGTGAAAGTTGAGATCAAAATCTGCTGAGGTTGGGCACAATCAGAAGTGAGGAGGAGAACTGAGGGGTGGGTGATTTGTCTTTATTTGATGAGCTTTGCTGGTGGAATAAAGAAGCTAAAAACACTGGGAATGCTTTCCTTTCCCTTTGGAAGCAGGATCTACACCTGACTTTCCCTGTGAAGCTGTTCAAGCTTTGGAAATGCCTCCTCTGGATGTTTTCACTTGAAGGAAATGCAGCAAAAGGGATCAAAATAGCTTAAAATGCTCCTCTACCCTGAGCTTTTGCTCATGGTTGGTTCCACATGGATCTGGTGTGGACAAGGATTAACAAGAAATATTAATTTCTTGGGATAATTAAGAATATTTTGGAATGCTACGGTTGCTTCTAGAAATTCAAAACACAAAAATAAAAGAGTTAATTCTGGTTGAGCCCCGAACTGCCAGAGATGAGTGGTTGGTGGAAGAGCTGCCTGGCACCTGCAGTGTCGCTCCATGGAGAGGGAGAGGAGCCAGGAGGGCTGGGCTGGGCTGGAGGGAGGATGTGGCAGCCAGGGCTGACCTCTGCCTGCTCCTCCTCACTGCTTAATTAATGGCACTGACCAGGAAAGGCCAAAGGTAGAGCTTTGAAGAGAGCTGCAGCTCCATGGGAGCACGCAGAAAGAGCTCTTTGTCCCTTCATTATTATTTTTCCTGGGTATGACAAGGAGCTGGCAGCTGGGGAACCATCTGCTTTTAAGGGTAGGACTCTGCATGTCAGGATTCTCCTGCTTTTTAAGGAGCTGAGGCTTGAAATGCTTTCGAGGGATCCTCCATCAGTTGGGATGAGGAGATAATTCCAGGAATTTGCCAGGCTCTCACATCCAAATGATGGCATTAAAACGTATCTGTTGAGCCGTTTTTACTTTTTAAATTATTTCTTTGCCTCTTCCTCAATTCCCCAGTTTGCTGCCTTCCTATTTTCCTTCCCCAAAAATGCAGCTCTGGAGAATCCCATTAACTTTTTGGGGTGGGAAGTTTGTGCATAGCACAACTGTCAGCGTGATTTAAAGCAGTGAGGTTTTAATAGTGGGAATTTTCTGTGCAAGCATCCCCCTCTCAAGAAGGAAATGCTTCACTTGATGATTTGAGGAGGCAGGACATAAAATAAGAATTTAAACAAACTGCTGCTTCTTGAATTTAATTCTCTAGAAGCCTTGAAATTACTGTGCCCGTGTGGTTTTACCTATTCCAGTCTTCCTAAAAGCTGTCAAGGATACTTTCAGTTTCTAATACACAGAAAAAAGAAACTTCCATGTTTGAGACACTAATTAACCAGGAAGGGGAATTGTTGGGAATAAAACCCAGGGTCAGCAAGGTGGCAGCAGAAAGGAGGAAGTCAGTGGTTATAGCCCAAAATAAAACAGCTGCTCCAGTGACAAGGGACAAAACCTCTCCTGCCTGCATCCTGCTCTGCATCCAATCTCACAGGAGCTGATAAAAATTGGGATTTTGCCTTGGGATGTGTTCCTCTGTAGCGATGCTGCTCTTGTTAATGGCTTTTATTCTGTGGAATAATCAGAATTTCGGTTGTAATAACCAGGTTGTTTTTACCAGAGTGTTCCTCCAAAGTGGGACCATGGATATTCCTTTAGGAGCAGCACCTGGCTGTCAGTTTTTCCTCGTGGATTTTCTTGGGTAGTTTTATAAGTTTTTACGGAGTTTGAGTGTTGTGCTCATTTCAGTGTGCACGTAAATTAGAATTCAAGAGCCAGAGTCCCACAGCATTACAAATTGTGTGCAGAACTGTGCTAGAAATACTGAAAATGCTTCTATTTTGGTAAAAAGACATGCCGAATCAGAGCTTAGGCTGGCTGAAATTTGCAGGTGCTTGCGGGGTAGTGAGAGCAGGGACAGAATTGAACTGAGGGGGGGAAAAAATACCCTTCAGGTGCCAAACCCACCTGTGCTGTGCAGCATTTTTAAAATGACTGTTGGGAGCAAAACTGCTTTGCTTCGTGATTGGAAAATACATTTCCCCTGTTTCTTGGGATGAAATTTTGATGTTAATGGAAGTGAAATCTCAGTTCAGAGCGGGCCGTCCACAGATGAATGTTACTTGAAAGAAGAAAACAGAAGTCACATCTGTACCGAGCTATTTTTAAGTGTCTCTGGTTACTGGTGCAATACCCTGCACCAAAATTAGGGCTCCCTCAAAGCAGTCACCACGCTGATTTGGTGGCTTGAGAAAAACCTTCTGTTTTCAGCTAAAAATAATTCCTAGATAACGGCCGGCTTGCACATGAGACACTTTTCAGTACTAAAGTGACTCTGCCTGGTTTTACAGCCTCTGGAAACGCTGCAAAAACCCTACAAAAATCCAAAATCGGGGCTTTTGGAGCAGCTGTTTTTTCCAGTGGTGAAGCAGAAGCGAGGAGAAAGTTTTTTGAGTGTGTGGAGATGTGATTTGGTGACCTCCTGCAGGTTTTATTTTCCCGGCTCGGGTGCAGCACAGCTCGATCCCCCTGGAAGCGGGACTGCCCCGTTGGATTTTCCTTTTCTTCCCGTTCCCACCAAATTTCCAGCTGCAAAATCCCCCTCCCAAGTCTGCTGCTTACATAACTCAGCCTTTGTGCCTGTTCTGGTAAAGCAGAAAGGGAATTTTCTTCCCCCTGCCTGCCTGGGTGGAGGCAGAGGATGCCAGAAAAGATTAAAAGGGCTCAAGGGCTGCGGCGCACGTTTGGCAGGGGAGATAATGGGGCTGCTCAGGGAGGGTCCAGCAGCACCCAAAAAAAATCTGCTCCCAGTATTTTCAGCCCTGGATCCCGGGGATAACTTGTCCTCCTGTATAAAGCAAGGCTCAAGTCTGGGTTTCTGGGCTCGGTTTTGGAAGAAGGGAGCTCTGTTTGAGGGCAGGGAAAACGCCACACACGGGCTCAGCTCAAGAGCCTCTCACTGCCTCTGAGAACATCCCTGTGGTTTAGCAGAGGGACACAGATCTCTGGGTTTTCCAGGCTGCTGGAGACGTCTGAGGTCTGGAGGAAACCACCCAAAACCCCTCCTGTCCCAGCACAGTCATGTGTGGATGCCACGGGCTGGCTTTGCTGGGAGCGTGTATTTTCTGCGTAGATGTGGCAATCTGGGTAAATATAAATCCGTGTGGTAAAAGCCTGGCCTAAAATAGGCTGGAGCTGGTGTTCCTTCTGTCTCAGCTTCTGGAAGCCATCTTAATTATCAAATATTGATGTGATAGTAGAGCTCAGATGCTGACATTTACGTTGGATCCTGAATGCAGAGGGGAGACAGTTTCCCTTTTGAAAAATGAATGGCTTTGGGGGGGCGAAAAAAAACCAATGCAGGATGGCTGTGGAGTTGTCTGTGGAGCACACTTAATGCTTGATTAAATATTTAATTTAGCAGCAGCGTCACACTCTACTGTGAGCCATGAAATCTTGTTATGGAATTATAATTTCTTAAAAAAGAATAAGCATGCTACCTAGTGACCTGGCCTGTGCTATGTTTAGTGCTGGATCAGTAATTCTAAAGAAACCGAGCCTCGAGTGTTTTACGTGGAATATAAACAGTGGGAGCGAGTCTGTTTTGAGCCTGAATCAATAGAATGGGGTCAGATTCCTAGAACAAGGTGGTTGTGGGCTCTGTTTGAGGCAGCTCTGTTCTCTCACAGCCATATCCATCTTCAGCTGCTCTTTCCCTCTGTTACCTTTTCCTTCCCCCTGCACGCAGTGGGGATAACTTGAATTCTTCCCTCTCTGTGCAGTAACCCAGGTGCTTTCCTTGGTGCAAAACGCCTCAGAGCATCCTGGCTGCAGGAGAACCGAGCTCTCCTCAGCCTGGGGTTACCTGAGCGACCAATTTTACCTGAGTGACCGATGTTCCCCCTCCTCCCCCTCCTCTCCCGAGCAGCACATCGCCATCCCGAGGCCCGATCGACCGGCGGAAGTGCGGACCTTCACATTTTATCTCTCCAATATCGGCAAGGACAGCCCCCAGGGGAGCTTTGACTGCATCCAGCAGTATGTATCCAGGTGAGTGGGGCATCCAAGGAAAAGCCTGCCTTTTTTTTTTTTTTTTTTTTCTTTTTTTTTTTTACCCTTTCTTCTGGAGCATCTTTTCCTTAACAAAGCTTAATGCACGTTCTTCCGTTTTACAGTCTTCCTGATGTTTTGATGTGGGTTTTTTGAGAAGCATCCAGTTCCCCCTCAGCTCCTCTGTGTGTCCCCCACTATTATTCAGCTAACACCCCCCCCAGCTGTCCCCCAGTGCCAGCCTGGTGTCCCTTTGCAGTGTCAGGAGTACCTTTTTCCATTGCATTTCTCTTGCAGCAATGGCAATATCCATTTGGATTGCCTGGGAAGCATACAGGATAAAATCACCGTGTGTGCTACTGATGATTCCTACCAGAAGGCGAGGCAGAGCATGGCACAGGCAGAGGAGGAGACTCGCAGCCGGAGCGCCATAGTCATTAAACCTGGGGGGAGATATGTAGGTAAGCAGCCACTCAGTTTGGGGCTCTGCACTCCATTTGGGACCCAGCAGGCTCTGGAGGCAAATCCTGATGTTGTTGGCTCGGTTGTGGCAGTCTGGAAAGTTCCTGGTAGTCCCTTGTGGGTGATTTTAGGGGCTGCTCTCCTTGTGTTGTGTTGTCTTCGCTTCCATCATCACCCCGAGGGAGCTGTGGCTGCCCCAGCCCTGGAGGTGTCCGAGATCAGGTTGGAGCAACCCAAAGGTGTCCCTGCCCATGGCAGGGGTGACTTGAGGGTCCCACCCTGCCCAAAGCGCTGTGGGCTGTCCACGTGCTTTGGTACGACGACAGAAAGAAAAACAAAATCTCAGAAACAGCAGTTCCAAAATTATATACTTAAATTTTTAACGAGGTATGCAGAGTAGCTCGTATGCATGTAATACCACATGGCTCTGGTGTCAGGTCTGGGGCTCACTGCTGAGCCCTCCCCGTGTCCCTGCTCCAGCTCAGGTAAAACTGCCACAAAAACACAGGCAGCAGTGCCCTCTGTTAATAAACACACACACCAAAGCAGCCTGGAGCAGCCCTTCTCACTGTGACAGCAGCAGGAAAGCCTTAACAGAGGAAATAAAACCATGGCAAACAACCCAGGGAGCCTGCAGAGACCCAGGGCTCAGGGCCTTGCTTAACCTCAGCTCACAAACTCCGGGCACAAACAGTAACCAGAATGCAAAGTTTTGCTATTTTTTTTATTTTTTTTTTT
>VYZR01076240.1:14567-24818 GCA_013400675.1 Oxylabes madagascariensis | reverse complement strand
CTTATGTATGACAGTGCTATTTTCCAACTGATACCGATAGATGTACATTAAAAATTAATGGCAGAGTGATAGCCCAGGCAAACCATAATGCCAGGTAATATAAATTACCTCAAACAACACTGAAGTGAGATGTGCACAGCACTGGTCTTAACTTTATTTTGCTGAAAAGCAGGAGCTTAATTGGAAGAATAGTGTCCTTACTTCTCAACATCCTGCTGCTTACTTGTATCAATAATTTTGAGATATGTAGTAACATTTTTGGTTGGTGTCAGCATTCTGAAACTTTCCAGCGGCAATGTTAATTACCAACTAGAGAAGCTCTACATTCAATTTCAACATGCTCATTTTCAACAATCTTTCATTTTTTATTAACTACTTACCATGCAGTCCTCTGCTCCAAAAAGTTAACATGGGAGCAAACAACCCAGTGTTTGGCACAGTGAAAAGTCCTCACTCATTTCTAAACAGTGACTCTTTAGTGACTCTTCAATGACTATAGAACTAATACTGGACATATGCTATAGTTCCATTTAATTCTTTGCATGTAACATAACTAGGTTAAAGCCAACTGTAAATGGGGAAGTGCCAAGCAGAATTTTTCCTTTTAAAAGGATATATAGATTGCAGGAAATAGTAACAAAAACAATATCTATTATAGAGTTAGACGTATTTATGGAGCTTGAGCAAATGCTTCCTGTAGAATCTACCTAATTCTTGTTAAGACTGAAATGCCCATTGACTATATTTTATAAATAAGCACAGTCAAATGTATAAACAACAACGGTTTTACCTCAAACCTTACTTTGTTCCACCTAAATTTTAATTTATAATTAGCAAAACACTTACAAATCTAATCAAATATTAAAAAACCCAAAACAATAATCTTTCAGAAAATATAATTTGCAACAGCATAATGTTGCCTAGTAGGTGAAAAAAATGCAGAATACATCTACATGAATTCAACATGTCAGGGCTGGAAAAATCAATAGCCAGGCTCCTTAAGAATTGCCATACAATTACTGCTGCTTTTCAGTTTTGGTAGCCTGAAGTTTGTTAAATTTTCAAGCAAAGACAGTCCATACACTCTTTAAGGTTCTGTGTTTATTTAAGAAAATAAATACAAGTTATAGTATTTGTTGCATTTTTCTTGTCCCCAAAAGTGCACAAGATAAAAGACAGGAAAAGGGCTTTAAAATGTTTCTAATTCAATTTGTTTTTTTCAAGTCCTTACAAGAAGCAGCTCCTCTTGGTTATAAGGGCAATTTCTGATACTAAGATTTGTAAGGTTACAATTTTTTGATTTAGATTTGTCAATATTTGTCCCCTTTGCTTCTCTAAATAACTCTCAAATAGTGTAAAAAAATTGTTCTAGTTTGTGACTGGATTCCCACAAGGTTTTAGCTGTCATTAATGATTTAAGATCTTTTTTGTGCAATGATAAAGCCCAAAACCCCAATTGCTAAAGGAGGCACCACACAGACCATAATGAATTGTTTTATAAACCTTTAAGTGCAACCTAATTGCCTTCTCCCAAGCTTCTTCTTAATTTATTATGCAGCTCTTCATCCAATAAAAATCTTTTCTTTAACTTAGAGATGATAACACAGTTAAGAACAAAGGCCAGAATTACACAGTCATATAGGAGGTGCAACTCTAATCACAAAGGATTATTTTAGAGGAGGAAACTGAAAGGCAGATAAATAAGTGTAAGAAACAATTGGTAGTCAGAGTTTCCCTCATGTAAGAAGCTTATTGGATCTTTATTGCACAAAGTATCTCAGCACTTGAAACTCAATGACAAGAGGCCAAGTATCTACAAAAAGTGTAACACTATAGGTTGGGCATACACTGAATTTTCTCTATTATAGTGTCCCAACCTCCCATTATTTTTGACACAGGAATCTCTTGCTCCAGAAATAACATCATTGTTTCAGTAAGCCAGCAGATGTTCTTCCAATAATTTCTCTGATTAGTTTCTGAACCCTCAACTTTTTTGTGCCCTCACAGCCCATAGGAAGTTCTACATTTCCCCCCCATTTGTGTAAAAATATCTTGTTATACATATACCTTCTTATACATGTATCTTGCTATACATGTATCTGCCATAGGATTATTTAATTTCAGCCCTCTGCTATTTGCATTTTGAAAAGCAGAAATCAGGTGTTTTCTATCACATTCTTCCATTTATTTACTTATATTTCAAATACACTTGGTCCGCTCTTTTCCAAGCTGAACAATCCTACTTTGTTAAGTCGCTCCTTATCTGAAATCTCTACTTAATCACACTTCTTACCCTTGACACTTTTTGCTAGTCCTAATATATTCTTTTGAGTCTGGAAATCACCAGAACTTCATGCAACATTCAAGATACAGACATATCATTAATTTAGAGAGTTCCAAAAAAAATTACTCTTGTATTGCTCACTTTTCCTTATTAATGATTCCTTATATTTAATTTTCTTTCCTGATTGCTACTAAGTACCAAAACATTTTCCACAAAGCTAACATCACTGTGAGGCCATAATGTCTGTGAGAGTACACAGTTAATACAGGGTAACAAATATGAAATGAAGTTAGAACTTCTATTACTCCCTATGAGATAAGAAGAAAATAGACTTCTGAAAAACCTTCTTACAAATACCTACACAAAATAAATGCAGTAACATAAGCACCATTCTTCTCTGTAAACACCACCAAATCCTTCCCATTCATGATTCCCATCATAAACTACATTTACACATAATTGCTAAACAAAATTTCAATTGAAATGATACTTTTACTAATAAAGAATTAGGATAATAAATTCTCTCCTCACTCAAAAAGGAAAAGGTATCCTCTCATCAGCACATTCTCTTAGCTCATTCACTTAAAAAATCAACCAAAAAGTGGTTACAAAAAATACGGTGAACAAGCACCAATATTTTTTCAGCAAAATACTCCATCACACCTTAACATTTCTTCCATGTTTTGATAGTAGTCCTATTCATCATTAACTCAAGTAACGATTCTTGGAGGATCTTCAGGATCTTCACTTTCATCTTCTCTCTAAGACTCAGACCCAGATTTTGAAAACAACATCACTGTGGGCTGAGTTTCAAAACCTCCATCTGCAAATCTAATTACAGAGCTCCATCTGTACTAAGAATTCCTTTCAAGGCACCATGTAACTGAGTAAAACCAAAATCACATATCATTTGATTTGATTACAAGACAACTACAGATGAAGTGTCAATAATTACAGGGTTAGGTCTTACGTAGTGGAGGAAATTCAAGTGTTCTTAATTGCATTAAAAGAGAAATTTGTACTCTGTTTAGTTAAAAATCCTCAAAAATTGCCAAAGTACAAAAACTTTTATGACAATTTTCTCAGTACATAAATAAGATTCACCTCTACTCATCAGATGCAAATATTAACTTACTACTTAAGAAGAATAAAAAAAAAAAAGGGTCTTTAAGAAAAGAGGGTTTTAATCACCTTAGAACACATTTTCAATCATATTCCTTCTATGTAGCCATATTTTATTATCTAAGACTTTGGTTCTAATATAATCAGTTGTCATTTGAAGTAATTATGTTTGATGATGCCTAACAATCTTCAATCATATTTTAAAAAAGAAATTAAAACACAAAGGACTTAATACACCTAACTTACTAAAAAATGCAAAAAAACTTCTCCAAAAAACATAATTCTACTCACACTTAAATGAGAAAGTAAGAAAAAAAAATAAAATCAAATTAGAAGCCATTCCCATGAGACAGTCAAAACTGATATTGATATTTGACTGTTTTTGCATTATCTCAAAAGGAGTTAAACACGTATTTGTTTTAGGGAAAAGTATAAAATACTAAGCAGTAAATAAAAGGAAAGAACTACTAAACAAGGTCTTCTCAAATGGCTGGATTCAGTTATTTTCAACTTCTTAAACCATGTAGAAAGGGGAATAAATCATTAGAAGGAACTATCATTACTTCCATTAAAATATCTAATGCCACAAATTGAGCAGAATCTATCCAAAGGACTTTTCAGATCTCATTAAAAACACTCAGATTGAAATACGCATATGTAAATGTTAAAGAGCAACTGTTGGTTTAGCACGGATGGTAAAAACCAATTAATGATTGACTTTGAAACTGACAACCAGATTAGTCAATTAAATATAGAGATACACCTCTGAGTCACACAGAATTAAAATCAGGAGGATCCTGGGTAACTTCCATTTTTCCTTCCTGCCTTGGAAGAGGCGAGCTGGCCCCGGCTCCCAGCTCCTGGGGGGCCAGGTGTTTCCTGGGAAGGTGCCAGACCAAGGGAAGGGACGAGAATATGCCCGCTTCTCAGCCCAGATCGGGTCTCCATCAGCTGTAAAACCCCCTGCCGCTCTCCCGGCTGGGGGGGAGCCAGCCCGAGGCCTGGCCGTGCCCCTGGGCCCTCCCCACATCCAGCTGCCAGCAAGGGGGAGGGGAGGCTGCAGCCTCTGACAGCAGCTCCGAGCTGGGCCACCCCGGATGAGACCGAGGGGTGCAGGGGGAGGCATCCATCGGCCTACACAACTACTGAGATCCTGGCTGCCCTGTGTGAGCCTCCCCCATCAGCATGGGTGCAGAGAGCACATCACCACAGCAGGCTTGGGCAACTTTTAACTCTTTCCTGCCAGCAGATGGAACTCCCAGAGCACTGGCCCTTGCTGGAGTGAGAACAGACAAAGTGATTGAACCAGAAGGAGAGACAGCATGGACAGTCAGTGAAGAGAGAGTGGAAAGTCTATTGAGAGAAGGGATTGAGGAGTTTGCCATTTTAGGCTGAACTTCTCTTGTAAAACCATGAAGAATGGGCTAAATTTCNGTTTTGAAAATTTCATTTTAATTCTTATTTTCTTCTTTTAGTATGTGCTAATAAATCTATCATTGTACCTTTAAGTTTGAGCCTTCTTGCCTTTTTTCGCCTAATCCTATCTCACAGTAGAAAAGACATTTAAACCACTACGCTAAATTTGGCCAACAGAAACAAACGTGAAACCACTACATATTTTAGTGTTTCCACCTGGTTAGAAGTTTAACCAGAACAGCAACAAAGATACTTTGAGAAAGGCAATATGAAAGTATTATTTTGCTATCCTGTATTTTTAACTTATGAAATGCATTATTTTATTTCAATTAATATTTAAAATTATATTATTTAGAATTAATTAATAAAGTATAGAAATTTTAATTTACATTAAAATCTTTACAAACATATCCAGAGGCCTCTACTTACTTCATAATGATTAACATGGAGAGCGTGCTTTTCCCCTTTTGTCTGGTGTAAAGCAGAATCAGTGCTTAATTTAGGTGAAAATGTTACTTCAGAGGAAACGGAACAGTTATATAAATGCAAAAAACACAGCTATTTAAATAATCATAATCCATAAAAGCTCTTTCATAAGTGAGGTCTTCAGAAACAATTATCAACTGGCAAAATAGAAAATTTATTCTGGTGCTCTTTAATCAAATAAATAATAATCAGAAGCAGTATGTCAATTCATCTTGTGTGTAAACAGATGAGAACAACTTTGCAAGAACATAGTCAGTGCAATGACCGTAAAATCTTGATCAAAAGTTCAAGCATGTCTCCTTCCAGTACTTCTCCCAACTTTTATTACATGGCAAATCTAATGATTCTTAACTTGCTGAATACAGGCAATAACCACATTTGTGTTCTCCAAATACATTACTTGACTTCAGTTGTTACAGTTAACAAAACTAACTATTCCATTAGCTCCTCTTGGGACACTTCCATTTAAGATATAGTTGGTGTTTACCACCTGAAAAAATGTCACATTTAGATCCTCTCCATAGCAGAAGTTACAGAAGTTAGAGAAATACATGAGGGAGGAAAAAAACCCACCTTTTTCCAACCATTCCATTACCAGGACTTTGAATGCCAGTAGCCAGATTAATTTTTTCTACTTTTTGTATCTTTTAAACTAAAGGTAGCTTTGATCTGATTCTATGGTCTATGTAATTTACTATTGACTCTTAATTTCCGTATTTTTTGTACATTTTTTGTTTGTCTAGGCAGCAGGATAATCCACCAAAAAATTGTATCTAATCATAATTAGCTAAATTTAATTAAAGCATGTGAAAAGTTTCAATATGAAATTGTGACTGCTCTAAGCAACCAGAAGACAACTGAAAGCTCCGTCATAAAGTGGGCATCACTCCCAAAGAAAGACAGGGCATGCTATAACTTTTTTGTAACAAGGTTACTACACCTACTCAGAACCAAAATGTTTGCAAATGAAGTATGGTAGTGTCAAAAAACATTTATCACTTTAAAGCATGTGAATCTGTATCAATTTGTCCTCCAAGAAGTGCCAATGAAACTTCTGGTTAACCTAACCGTAAGCAGGATATATCACTCCCTCCTCAGACCGATAGAGATGAAGCTTCTGAATGCTTCTCCTATGGAGTTCTATGTGGAAAGAGTCATCCATTGAGGTACTGTCACAACTTCCAGATGCCTCTTCTGTGTTGAAAAGTCATCTCTAGTACTGTAAATAATACCATTTTCAATACCAGTGACAATACTGATGCAAATTTCATCTAGCCTAGACACTTCCCCCTCCCTTTGCTGATGACTCAGATCCACGTTTTGTCACCATACTGCAGGTTTGATTGACACTGAGAAATTTAAATTTGATTTTTCCCTCATTAATAAAGATGCTTTTTTACCAGCCTCCCTCCTAACCTGATTGTTGATCCACACTAAATAGTTACGGCAATGCAAGAGCATCTTGACAGGTGCACAATTTCTCCCTGAAGGTTTTGGTAGGAGTGGCCATGCTGAAGGAGGCTGTGCCAGCTCTCAGTCCAACCACAGACTGTCACGTGCAACACGGGGAGAACTCAAGAGGTGGGAGAGAGGGATAAATATTTCTTTGTCCAGTTTCACTCTGATTGAAGGGCCATGTCAACCACTCAATTCATTAACGATCATAGGTAAAAAAACCAAAACAAAACAGTTACCCAAACTATCTTTGACAATATACAACAACACAGCAAGTACACAAAAGCAAACCAAGTTGGTGTAAAGTACCTAGTATCAAAATTCCCATAACTGTTGTCCTCTCAGCTCGAGACATTTAAAACATCTCAGAAGACTAAATAGTAATTTCCAAAAAGCTCTCTCATCCAACTAATTTCTGGATACTCCAGATTCCTGACCAAATCACATTTACAACATAATTTACAAAAGATTATACAGGTCCTTTTAAATATCATTTCTTTGTTAATTATTTTCAAATTGCATCAATTTCTTCAGAAAAATGAACTTATAAGATTCTTCAAAATGCCTAAAAAACATATTTTGTAAAGAGGATTTATCATGCTCAGCCTTAATAATTATAGTCTTCCTAGCAGTATAAAAACACTGTAATATAAATATTTACATTTTTGACTACAGGCATTTAATGTATAATTAAATAATTAAATATTCTGAGCAATATTTGAAGCTTATCTCAGATCACTGGTAGAACAGAATTTTTAAAAATCCTGCAAAATGTTACAAGAAAGTTGATTTTTTTTCTCGATTTTTCATTTATTATTTTATGATGCCCATCCTTTTAAAACAATTGTCTTAATATTTATGAGACACCACAGTTCCCTTTAAGCATATATATTTAATAATTTGTCTTTTTAAATTAATAACTATTTTTTAAACCCACTAATAAAGTTATTTAATCAACAACATAAAACATATTTATTTTCCTTGAAATAAATAACCCAAATTTTATCTCAAATCATGAAAGCTAGGAACACAGACATATGAAGATTGACTGTTAGTGTGAATTAGCTGAATGAGTATTTTCTATTTCAATTGGTGTGCCATCTGCAGTACAGGTGTTTCATGCTTAGCACATTTTCTAATACTTCATTACATGGCTGTTCATTGATTATGTGTTCCTGTTTTACAAACCTAATTTCCTTTCATGACAAGGTCACTCAACTAATTGACCAAGGGAAGTCAGTGGATGTGGCTTTTTTTTATTATTTTAGCAAAGCTTTTGGTACCATCTCTTACAGTCCCATTCTGGACTAAACATCCAAATGTCCAGGACATGGCTAGACAAGACCATAATATGCTGGATGAGGAATTGGCTGAAAGGTTGGGTTTAAAGGTTTGTAGTTAGTCAGGTCACATCGGGCTAGTGGCCATCCATTAGCGGGGTTCTCTGGGACTCAATTTTAGGGGCAGTGCTCTGCAATGTTCTCATAAATGATCTTGATGCAGGAATTGAATGTACAGTAAGTAACTTTGGCGATGATGTTAAATTAGGAGGAGCTATAGACTTCCTTGCAGGTACAGAGGCCTTACAGAGAGATGTGGATATACTAGAGAGCTGAGCAATGAACAATGGCATGAAATTTCACAAGAGCAAGTACTGGATTCTCCACCTGAGATGGGTGTAATCCTGGTCATATGTACAAACTGGGGAGCGAGAGGCTGAAGAATTGCCCTGCAGAGAGGAATTTAGGGGTCCTGGTTGATGGCAAGTTGAAGTCAACAGAGTGCCCTGGCAGCCAAAAGGGCCAACTATACCCTCAGGTGCATCAGGCACAGCATGGCCAGCCGGGCAAGGGAGGGGATAGTCCTGCTCTGCTCTGCACTGGGGTGGCCTCACCTTGAGAATGCAACTTTGGGCCCCACAAAATAAGGACATCAAACTATTAGAGTGTGTCCAGTGGAGGGCAACCAAGACAGTGAAAGGTCTTGAGGGCAAAGACTTCTGAGGAATGGCTGAGGTCACTTGGTTTGTCCAGCTTGAAGGACAGAAGGCTGAGGGGTGACCTCATTGCCAAGAGGTGATCTCACTGCATTATACACCTTCAAAGCAGGCAGCAGAGTGGGGAGAGCTGATCTTTCTCTATGGTGACCAGAGATAGTATACGAGGAAATAAAAAAATGCTGTATCAGGGGAAGCTCAGACTGGACATTAGCAAAAGCAGTTTAAGTCTTTTCACAGTCTGAGCGCTTAAACATACTTCATATTTTAAATGCTATTTATTCTCTCATGCACCACAATTACTATTACATCAATAGCAACTAGAATCACAAGACAGTAAATACCAATTTGTAATCATGTTTAATAAAATAAATATCAAAATGTCCACAGTTAAAAGTTGCTGTGAAAATAATGAAAACATGATAGTCTTTAGAAAAAGCATTTTAAGATGTATGTGGTCACAACCAAACTAGACTTCACACTCACAATATGTGAAAACATGAAGAAATCATGTGACAAAAGACATGAATGAGCAAATACCCTATCTATCGCATTTTATAACAAAAGCCACTACAGTCAGATGCTTACAGTTTCACACGTAAGCTTTAAGCCACTGGAGTGTGACAGGGTATTTTTCCTTATTTTTTATTTGACATCGTCAAATCTGGAAAAAAACTAAGAAGTAAAGTAATTTTCCTACCCTCTCAAAGGGCAAAAATCAACAACAACTCAGGCAGCTTCAAATTACAGAAAGCAGAATATTCCACATAGTTATTAAGCAAAGCTATTAAGCTGTCTTTACAAAAGTACTGTCCAGATATTGGCAGTCTTCCAAATGGTTGTGAAAGACAAGATCCAGTCTGAGAAAATTCTGAAAGTACATGTTCAAAGTTGAACATGCTGACAAATCTTTGTATTGTTCTAGTAGAAGTATAAGCTACATGAACCCCTCAGCTCTTCATTAAATAGTGATTTATAATATGTAGAAATGACCTGCAGATCCTAAGCACACTTCTCAATTTCTTTTCACAAATATTTGTTTCCTGAAGATGTCTAGAATTCATCACATTGAAAATGGGAATATAGTCAGCACTTGGTAACTGAAGATGGCATACATAAGGGATGCATATTGCCAAGTTCAGGCATAGGAAAGATGCTAGGATAGTTATGGAAGTACACACAGCCTCCTCAAGACGTTTAATGGGTAGGCAAAATTGTTTGACTCATATAGGCTTACTCATCCGATTCTTAAGGATTTTGACTATTGGTATAAATAAATATTTGATAAATATGTGACAGTTGTAACTATCTTCTTCTCACTATTTGCTAAAAAAGATGAAGTTTCTTCAGCTACAGAAATTTAATGTAAAACGTCCAAATGAACAGTTAAAGTCACTAGTTGGATGAACTCAACTCAAAGAGCAAGGTAGGAACACAGCCAAGGGCCAAGGTTTGAGCTGAATGTTGGGTAGTGAGAAAAGTTTGGCTGCAA
>VYZR01076236.1:27286-39610 GCA_013400675.1 Oxylabes madagascariensis | reverse complement strand
TACAGTAGTAGTACCAGACACATTTGAAATTACTAGAAGATTGTTTTAAAATGAATAAAAGAGAGTATTCCTTCACACAGTATGAACTCAGTGCTTCAGAATGCTGTGGAGGTGGATGATGCCAGCAGTTTTGAAAGTGATTTTGTAAATACATGGATAGCAGGTTCATAATGGGGAACTAGGTGGGGATACACTCTTTAAAATCCTTAATACAGCAATTGTGGATGCTAAGTGAATGACCACAGAAGGTTGCCAAGCTTATGTGTTCTTCCTGAACAGCATCTACCAGTACCACTGGAGTCAAAACACTGAGCTCTGTAGGCCATGGCTTGACAAAAGTGGGCATTCCTCTTCTGGGTCAGTCCAGCATACCTCTACCCCAGCATTTGGTGTTCAGCAGTGGTCAGTAGTAAATGTCTATGGAGAAGGTAAGAAACAAGAGCAAAAAGATCCTTTCCTGCTTATTCCTTCCCAGCTTCCAATGAGGAGAGGTTAGGGTTTCCCTGGCTAGAGTTTTCATCTGGACCAGTGTTTCTTTCATATTTGCAGAAGACAGCTCTGTGGGCAGCTCATTTCATCTTTCTGAACCTGTTAATGTTCTGGGCTTTATAGGCTCCTTTCAAATTCAGTGTTGTGTCCTGAGGAAGAAACACGTTGTTCCATTTTTAAACCTTTTTTCTGATTGTCTTATGGGGTTATACAGTGAATTATTTCTCTCTCTGGATACCCTTCACTCTGTTTAAAGTTTTTAATATTTTTCCACCCCAACTCTAGTATCAATGGCCTTGTGTGAAGCAGTAGCAAGCCACAACTTGCAGGTACTTGCTGGCCAGTTGTTATTTGGAGTGGAGTTCAGGTGTCCTTGAGCTGTGGTAAGCTCATCACTTCCTCCCAGTGCAGCCTCTGACTAGAGTCCACAGAGATGCAGCCCAATGTGAATTGATAGCCATGTAATTAATTCTTGTGTATTCACATGATAAAAGATGAGTGACAGTTTGGACTGGGATACTTGTAAATGGCTACAGAATCAAATACTGATGCTCGAGTAATGTGCTCATTTCAGTGTAGGACGTGTGAGTGAGCTTGGTTTTGGCATTTCGTTGTGTGGGTGTTTGACTTACCAAGTAGAAATTGTTCTTTTAATAGCTGTGCTTTTGGATGTGACTTCCTATATTCTTAAGAGCACATGGAAATAGAGCAAGCCATGGAAAGGAAAGGAGGAAACTGTGGTTTCACACTCCTACCTGCAAAGCTGCCTATGCATTTAAAACTTCCAGACTTCTGTTCCTTGAACTGTTGGAGGACTGACTGCCAGCAGGTTGTCCTGCTTCACCTAGACAGCAGCTTACTGAGTGGCAGGAGGCAGTGTGGTACTAAATATCCCTTTATCAGATGTTTTTTGTCATCAAAGGACACTGTATGTTAAGGGGTCATCTGTTCCATTGCAGACTTGAGATGTGTGCCTGAAGAGTCTTTTTCTCAGTCCTTTCTAATGCAATCCTTTCCCTCTTATACCATTTTTTGTGTAATTTCCTCCCAATATACTGACATAAAACATCATAATAAATTACTGCTCACCTTCTTGTCTTACCCTTTCCCTATCTCTATGCCATCTATTTTGCCTGATCACTTTCCTATCTTCATCTGGCTTATCTCAGTTATCAGTGAAATTTAATAATTCTTACCCTGCCTTGCGGCCCAGCCTGATTACAGATACTGAAGGTGATAACCTGTGCTGTGGAACTGTGCCTTATTGATGTCAGCATGGTTTGAATTCTGGCTTCTGCAAAACTTTTCCAGCAAGTTTTTGGGTGGTTTGGGATCTGTGTGGGAGGTGTCCACTAAACATCTTTATGGCTTAGACTTGTATTATCTGTTAATGAAACCTTGTATGCCTTTCTCTGCATGCAGGGCTGGGGCTTTCTGGCATGACTTGCAGGTTTGATTTCTCACTCTGGTGCTTGCTCACAACCAAGCATGCTCTGAACCTGCAGATGGGGAGGAGGGCTTTTATTCAGGATCTTGGTTGCTTAGGGCTGAAGAGTTGACATGCTCCAAACACATAGTAGAAAACCCTGAAGCAAATCATATTGCACAGGGTAGAGAACTGGGGAGGTGGAAGCTGCCCAGAGTTTTAAGGGCAAGTGGATTAAGGTTGTTGCAAGCGTGTCGGTGTCAGGACTGGAATGATCAGAACAGGAAAGCCCTAGGAGTCATTTCATGGCTGAGTTAAATGCAGATGAGCCTTTGCTTCCCTCCTCCACAGAGCACCTGTGTCTCCATGCCTCAGTGTCCTGGCCCTCTCTGTGTGTATCATGTGCTCCATATACATGGAGCACATTTTCACCTTTTCTGATCTTTGACTTCTTAAAACCCTCTGAGCATTATTTCCCTCTGATGAAGAACTCATTTAGACTTAATTTGTAAATTGTTTGAATATCACAGGGCAGAGGAGGAAGATCAAGCACTCTGTTTCTGTGATTTGGCTTCTTTCCCCTAAAAGCATGAACAAGTACAGCTCCTGCCTCTGTATGGTATCGAGAAAGAACTGCTGCCCTGTGTGCTAAGATAAGGAAAGTATATGTTTGTTGATAACTCCTCTTCTTCCTCACCATCCTGATCACTTTTTTCAAAATTCTCCTAAATATGAGAGTTTGAATTTATTATACATGTGTGTCTGTATGCCAAAAGGAAAAAGACAAAAATAATTTGTGGCTTGTGGCACCAGGAAAAGAGATTCCTTCCACCTCTACTTTTAAACTGAAACATTCTTGATTTTTAGTTGTTCTGGCAGACCTGAAAGGATTCTCCCCTCCCCCTGACCTCACTGGCATGCATGGATTGCTGCTTATTGAAAAGTAATTTTCTGTCATAGATTCTAATGGAAAAGTTTATATAAAATGTCATTCTATATATATACATGCATTTTTAAAACAATACTTGTTAACTGAAAACTTTGCCAGTCACATCTGAAAAAACACTGGGATTGGTCTTGGCAGTCCCAAACCTTAAAAAATAATAAAGGTGGTATTTTATAAATAGAAGAGATTTTCTTCTTTTGCATTGTGGTTCTTTAAGTGTTTTCTATACATGAGCAAATATTTAGACTTTTGTCCAAAGCGGTGACAGCTGGAATATTTACTTGAATCAATTCTACATTTCCTCTTGTAGGGTGTGGGGTTATAAGAAGAATAAGCCCTGGACCACATAAGGTTTGTGATAAAGTGTGAGCACAGATGACATTGCATATCTTTTCCCACTGGTGCAGGGAATGTTCATTCTGTTTCTCTGCACAGACTTGAAGTTGGCCTGGTCAACATGGGTCTGCTTTTGTTCATTCTTGGTGTCTGCTTCTCAGATGCTGGCATGGATTTCACAGCAACATACTTTGTCCAGAGGTGTCAAAAGTTGCTTCTAAGAAAAAGTCTTGAGCATTGATGGGTCAAAGGCACGCAGTATCTGGCTGAACTCTTCTCTGTGACAAGTACTTAAAGCAGCTTGGTAGAGGCTGAAATAAATAGGATTGAAATTGAGAAATGATCCTTTTTATGAGAGTCTTTCGTAAAATGTGATAGAAATAGATATGGCCTGCAAAGAAACCAGAATCATGGGGTTGCACAAGGCAATTTGCGTCTCTAGTTTGCAACCTGCTGCAGCATTGTGTCACAGTTGTATTTTAGGCAGCTCAGAAATTAAAAGTCTGTGCCCTGAGGGTTGTGCTGCCTGCCTGCTCTTTTCCTACAATTGGAGTCCCTGAGGATCTCCTTTCCTTATTGTCAGGATTGTTGTAATTGCATCATCTCCTAGGGCTTGCTCAGCACTCCAGTGTATGTGTCCCTTGATAATAGTGGCATCTTTTCACTTCCCTGCTTACCACCGGGTCTTCATTGCAAAATGAGGTCCAAGCTTTTAGATTATGACAATTCTTGCTTTCTAGTAGGATATTGCAATCATAAGAGACACGAGGTGAGTTTTTTAAAACTAAGGTTTAACATTTAAAAACAAACAAAAAATCCCCCAGACCCCGGTGCACTGAAGCTGTGATCATTAATCCAGCTGAGCAGCAGCCTTAACTTGTCTACAAGATGTGACAAGTCAGGACAAGCATATTTATCCTGGAGGCAATGGTGATAATTCAAAAAAAGCATAGATGCTAACAAGTCCTGAGAATCAGCAGAGGCAGCATGCCACCCACAGGATGCCAGTTTCTGGTTTGTGGGACATCTGACATCAGTCTGATTTAACACAGGAGTGATATACTGGTGACCAAGTTTTTTGAACCCACATGCAGCAGGTTTTCTGGTAGTTTTGCAAAACCAAAGTCTTGTGGCAGAAAGGGAGACAGAACAAGTGAAGTCCCACTATGAAAAACAGTTTTGGTTTGCTAATGGGAGATGCCTCGGCAAAAAGAGAACCTGGAGCCTTTGTTGCTGTCCTCCTGGTTATAGTTTTTGCTTGACTTTTGGAGCAGATGCTAGAGGAGTTGACTTACTTTTCAATGATTTTTCTCAGCAATAAGAATTCTCACTCTGTCCTTGGCACAGTTCTTGCTATCCTATTTGGGACCTGAACTGTCCAGCTTATTTTCCCCGAGTCTGTTGCCTTTCTAAATCTTAGTGTGAAGGTACTAGACTAGAAATCCTGTCCTGGGAGCGTAGGCTACACCAGGCCTTCAAGAATCTGTCACGCATTGCACCCCTTCACATGCTTCTATTGTGCATCGCTGGATCTCTTTTCTCCTTTACCGCTTTTTTGGCATCCTGCACTGCCCTGTTCCACAGGCTGGGGGAAGGATGCCATGGGCTGACTTCCTCAGTGTGTGTCCCACCGCTGACCGTGCCCCAGCTATGCCAGGCAAACTGTCCCGCTCCCACCCCCCCTTGCTTGCCCCAGATTGGAGCCCCTGAGAGGTCTTTGTCGGCCTGTTGAGAGCAGCCCCTGTTCCTCCATTCCCACATGGCGCACCCTCCCCAGCAGCCCTCTCCGCATTCAGCAGTTTGGGCTGAAAGAACCCTGGCTAATTACGCTGGGCTGAAAATTACCACTTTGCTGTGTTGTCCTGCTGCTGGGCCCATTTGTGTGGGGCCTGTAGTTAGAGGGAACAAAGTCCCCCCCGTGGAGCCAGGCAGGCCCCAAGTGTGAAGCTACAGGTACAAGCAAGAGGGGAATGAAGGGAATAATTACCAGCTTCTCCAGGTGAAAGCCCCGTTAAAACTTCAATAAGCCAATTAGGGGCCAGGGTGTGTGTGTGGGGAGAGTCTCCCCCACCTATAACTGATTCCCACCAGGCAATTAACAGAAATCATTTCACGGAGGGGAGGATAAGAAATGGCTCTTAGAAATTGTCTTGAGTTGGGGGGGCCTGAAACAGCACGACTGCTGCAATGGTCGTCATGTACTCCAACCTCCCTGCTCACTGTGTGGCCTGAAAAATGTTGGTGGGGCTAGGAGAAGAGGGAGGAGGGAGGGAAAATGGCAAAGAAAAAGGAATCGCTGGAGCTTTACACCTGGGCAGGCTTTGAGAAAGTGAGGGCTGGAGTTCAGAGCTTCTTGTAAGGCTGTGTGTGGGCCCAGGGCACTGAGCTCAAGGGGGCTGCTGGGTCTGGGGAAGTGGGCAAAGATTGAGCTCAGGGTGTCTTCCCTGTGGGGGCGAGGGGGAAGGATAACGGCACTGAGCAGGGTAGGGAGGGGAAACGTGATGGGTGCGAAGGCTGGAAGTGGGTGTGCAGGTTGTTGAGAACTGAATGCCAGGCCCTCAGAGATCTGCCCAAGATGCATGATAGAAATGGTGTCCAGTGTCTAATACTGTGCTTGTATGTCATATAGGGATTATGTTTTTCTGCTGCTCTGTCAGCAGCTTCACCTGTTCCTTCCTTTCAATTAATTCCAAAAACCCAGCGAATTTTCTCCCTGATAGAAAGATAGAGATTTTATGAAGTTATCTTGCAACTCCTGTGTACTGTATTGCAGATGGCATGTGCAGCAGTTGGAGGTAGAGCATGCTGCCTAGTGGGTACTTCTCAGGAGTCTTGCCCATTGTTGTTTGAAAGGCTGCTCTGGGGAGTAGAGCAAGAGTAGAGCATAGGATGAAGTTGCTACAGATGGCTGAGATTTCTGTAGTGATGTGGGAAGGGAGAATGCATTGTGTGAGTAAAGAAGTTGAGACACCAGCTGTGGTTATTTCACTTGCACTTGAAAAAGAAACAAAAAACCCAAATAAACCTTCAGCTTCTCAAAACACATATGTAACCTTAGTAGCCACTTTCTTTGAATTTCTAATGTTATTCGAGATTTTGGTCTGGTTACTGGAAAGCAGATATAAGTCTGCTGTAGTGGTGTTTAGCCACCTAGTCTCAAACTGACCTGAAAGTCCCTAGATTTTGTATTTTTTCTCCCCCTGCTCCCCTTTCTGCAGAAAGCTCTCTGTGGTAGGAGTAGAGAGCCATATCTCTTGCACAGCCCAGATTTTAGACTCAGAAGTGATTTCTCAGTTGAGCCATGTTTCTTTATTATTCAGCTTCTAAGGTGTAACGCTGGTGGTTGCCTGCAAAGAGAGCTCTGCTCACAGAAAGGCCTGGTAGGCATGCACAGACAAATCAGTTTTGGCGCAGGCTTTGATTTTTGGTGCAAGTTATTCAGATCAATGCCTGAATTATGTTCTGGATTAAATTTCTGTTATGGTTAAGGAGTCTCTTTTTTCCTGTAATAACAGTAATAACTTGAGCATTATTTGGGGCTCGAGAGAGATAATTTGGTCTCGAGAGAGATAAGGAGTTCTTGTACAAAGACCTCTGCATGAACAACTACTCCATGCCTGGCAAGCACAGAGGTTTGGGGAGTGAGGAAAGATGAAGATTGTTGGACATACCATGTAAATATGTATTTTACACTGTTAAAAATAGGTTATCAAGACTTTTCCTTCAATAAAGGAGCAGGGTTGATGTCAAATACTTATACAGCTACAAAAGCAATTCTGTTTGAAGTTCTGAAAAATGACAGCAGCACTATGAAACGCACTGTTCCAATATTCCTCTTGTACAGGTACGCTCAGGATCCTCATTCAACTTTTATAGAGCTAATCTGAATGTGGTCCTCTTTTGGACATTTGCTTCTTTGTAAAAGCATGTGTCATGTGGAGTACTGGGGAAAGCAGTGATGCTCAGATGTGAACAGCCCTTGGAGCATTAGAACTGTTTTGTGGATTTAATCACTACTTTCTAATCAAGGATGTTTTCCCATTCAGTACTGTAATGTGGAAGAGTGTGCATGTATTTGTCCTGTCTGGAATCTTTGTCTTGATATCTTTGAGCTCAGTTTTTCTCTAGAAATGAGATTGTGCTCTGTATCTGGTGGCTTGTTTTCACAGCACTGAGCTGCTACGGGGCTGCTGAAGGGACCGTGATCAAGGTTGCAGGTGACTTGGGTACAGAGTATGGGGTGAAACTGCAAAGCAGTGAAGGCAAGATGGAGGTGTCTAGGTTGGACATCTGCTAAGCAGCTTGCTAGAGTAGGGGTGATCTGTCTACCATGTCAGGAATTGGGCTTTTGGGAATATCAAAAGCTTTTTCTGTTATTCAGCCTGAGTATCTCTGAAGTCTGGAGGAAGACATGTATTTAGAGGCCAAGAAGGAAGGCTGGAGGGGTGAAGCTGATGTTCCCTCTACCGTGAGGCATGAAGTAAATGATCTGGGAGGCAACGACATGAGCATTTCTTCTGTCTCTTGAGCTGGAGTTCTGCCTCAAATGTGACTTCATATTTCAGCCCAGTACCTCTACAGTGCTCTTCAGCACAAAATGAAGGGGACCACTTTTTAGTGGTCTACTTGAGGTGGCATATGAATGAGTTATTAGTCCATCTGTTCATGTATGTGTCACTGGTGCTCCTTGCAAGAGAACAGCACTTTCTTTTGGAGCAGTAGTGGTTGTCAGCATTGCAGAGTTCATGGTCTTCTCTATGCATTTTGCTTTATCGCTGTGCTGAGTCCATGGTGGGGTGTGGCAGAGCTCTTCTGTACCTTCTCTGTGTGACATTTATGAGGTGTATCAGGGGCACAAATTAACTCTGACTTGCTGACTGATGCCGTGAGGGGACAGTTGACTGGTGCCTTGGGGGATGCTGTAGCATGCACATGAGCTCAAAGAAGTAGTAGCAAACCTGCCAGAGCTTTCCAGTCTGTTTCTGGAACAAGCATGGCTGTGTGCCTTTCAGCTGCTGGGTCTTTTCAGCAAGGTTATTCAACAAAGGTGAGGCTGTGCTGCAGTGGGATTCTTCTGCTTGCTCAGGTGAGCTTTAGGTGCAACTGTCTTACCTGCTGATTTCAGTTGAATTTGGTTACAGAATGTTAACGTATAACCCAGCTGTCTTGGCTTCTGACGTACTGAAGATGCTTGGTTCAGTTCTCTGGTCATCCTGCGAGAAGTACAAAGTATGGCTAAAGGAACTGGTCTGGGACAGTGAAGGGGCAACACCAGCCCTGCATGACCACCCAGTCCTGGGTTTGTCCAGCATTGCCTACATCTGAGGCAGGTGGGATTTCTTGCATGTTTCTGTTGCCTGCTTGCTTATAAAGAAGAAAATGCTAAACTGATGCTGTGCTGTTTTTTTTTTTCCCTTGCAAATTAAATGCCCCTGGGGAAGGAGCGCTTTCTTCCTGCACTCTGTGTCTCTCTCCCTTTGTGTGTATCTGGTCTGTTGGAGAAGTCTCATGCTGAAGGTGGTGAAACTCCCTGTGCTGGGTTTCTGACCCCCTCATCTCCCCTTCACAATGTTGTTACTGTTGCATCTGCTCTTCAGCAGGGGCTCCATCAAGTTTGTGTGACCTTAGCACTGTATTCATGCTGGAGGAGTTACCTTCCATAATGATGTCAACTGATGAGGTTGGTGGGATGGTGGCGGCCGCGATAAGACATGACATGTTCTAATGATTCGCCTTAGCGAGCTGCATGCGTGTGTTGGGGGGGCACAGAGGGGCTTGGAGAGGGGAGGTGGGGGCCCCACAGGTGCCGACAAAGACTTTGACCTTTGCTGCTATAATATCAGTGTTTCACAGGCAGGGCGGTTCGGTAACCCACTTTCAGCCCATCAAAAATTGATTTAATTGCAATTTTTTCCCCCAATTAGGAGCACTGGAGCTTAACTAATTGGAGTAATAGAGAGTAATAAGGCTCTGATAAAAAGCCTTCCTCTGCCTCCTTTGTATCTTGTGTCATCGCCTGTCAGAGGTCAGAGAGCTTGCATATTCTATTAGGCAGAGTTGCCTTCATTTGTACAAATTAGTTTACCCAACAGTAATTAAAATGCCAGTGCGGGTCGGGGAGAGCTGAATACAATTGATGGGCACGTTGGTGAAGGATTTGACAGCTCCGGTGGCCTCCCTTGCCAAAGCGTGTCAGTGCTGAATCAAAGGCTACACAAACCCACAGACCCGTGCGTTTAACCCGCGGCACCGTCAGCACCAACTGCTCTCTCTCTTCTCCTATCTCCCTTTTGGACTTGCTTTCTCTTCTTCTTCTTTTCCCATCTCACTTGAGATTTTTTAAAATAGTTGTTTCCCATCTTTGAGCTGTCCTTTCTGTTGATCGCTTTCATAACACTGCTACCAACCCCCCCATCCTGTCTCCCTTGGTTCTCCCCCTTCTCTCCCCCCACCTTCCACATTCCCAGCTGCAGGGCTCTGTCAAGTAATAACTTCTTTGTTTCCCAGTCCAATGAGTCTCCATATATAATAGTTTCCAAAATGGAACAACGATGTCCAATTCCAGGGGGCGGGGGAGCGCGCCAGGAGGAAGGAACAGGCTCTTGCACGTGTCAAGCAGATTCTGGATTTGAAATCCCTGAAGAGCAGAATAGAACTAGAGAAGCAATCTGTTTACAGTACAGGGGAAGGGCACAAGCCTGGGGCACAGGGGAGGTGTAGTGAGAAGAGGTGGGAAAGGACCTGTTTTACCCAGGTTCCTTCAATGACTTTGCATTGCAGGATTCCCAGCTCAGGCAGGACTCACTCTGGAGGCTGGGTTGATAGTGGGGAAAGTATGTGTTGTTCAATGTGCCTTGTATTTCTGGAGCTAAGACTGTTTCCAAGCCTCAGGATAAACAGCATCTTTCCAAAAGAACTGATGGGCTTCTACCTCTGTCCCTCTGGTTTGTTCACATCTGGCAATGGTCTGTCCAGGATGGGCTAAAGAGGGATGCTGCACAAGTCAAACTGTAGTTGGCACCTTGGGAGCAGCCATGGGATTATTGCAGCTGGAGTGTAGCCAGAGCACTACTGCTGTTGCCAGAAATGCCACAGGATCTTCAACAACCACAAGTCAGTCAGATGCAGAGTTCTTGTGTTTCTTCCAACAGCACTGCCAGGATGTGTGTTCTCTTTCATTTCCTGGCCCAGCTTCTATTGTGGGGGGATGATGTCTAATGAAATGTCTCTTCTGCAATGCAGAGAAGGTCTGGCTTCTGGAGAAGCAGGCTCTTGGTTGTTTTGTTGGGGCTTTTTTCCCCTCTTGTTTATTCATCTTCTCCCTGTCAGTAGGGAGTTTCAAATAAGAAAGAGGACATCAAAGTATCAGATGAGTTGGAAGATTCCTTGTGTTGGACCACAAAAATACGCTGTTTATGAAGTATGTGTGTCTCAATGCTGTGCAAAATTCTTGCCTTCCTTGTTTGGTTTTTGGCTTGGTTTTAGTTCCTAGGGCATCCCTGTGAAGACAACATGCTCTGTTATGGAAGCTCTACAATGGTGCTTTTTTTCCTCTTAGAAGGGCCTTTTAGAGGGAGCTTGTAGTCATGGTAGCTAGCAACTTTCAAAGGACAGAGGGAAGCTTAGTGGGGAAGGGACTTACATCTCCAAGGCCAACTGGAGACTGGCCATAGCAGTTTTTATGGTGGATGTAGAGGCATCTGATCAGTGTCAGTGCACATCAGTGTGTTGTATATATTTCAGGTAGATGAGTCTTGCCTGCATTAATAAATTTAGGGTATCCTGTACTTCCCTCTTGCCAGTCTAGTTTCTCCTCAGTCTGGCTGTAGAAAGCAGTGTGGGCAGACTGAATGACACTCTCTAAGTTAATAACTCAGCTTGAATTGTTTTTCTTGGGCAGCTGGCAACAATGGTTGTGAAAAAGTTGGAGGGTTTTCTTATGTGTGCTCTGTGCTAAGACAAAAGAGCCTTGTTGAAGATAGACTGAAAGAAGCAAGCCTGATAGAGGGCTTCAGCTCTGAATGAAATTTCAGAAGTTTTGGAGCCAAGCTTTACATGGCTTCCTCCAATCTGCATGTTGTTTTAGACATATGAAAGCTGACTTGTGTTGCTCTTTTGCCTGAAGTAAAACTGTCACCTCTGAGAGGTTCCCAGTTATGAGACACCTGAGGCTTCAAGGTGTGTGCCTGCAGATCAGACTCAAGGTGAGGAGCCCTGTATTATGCCCTGGAATCCAGACTTTAAGGTCAGTTCACTCTCAGCCTTCGAGAATTTCTCATTGGCACCACTTCTTGCACATGTTGTCATGTGAATGCTGCATTCTAATGCTGCAGTGAAGGTGGCCTGCTCTTGTGGGAGAAGTCTTATCTTTGCTTGCTAATGGGCTCAGGCTGTTAAAGATAAGGCCTGCAAACCTGATCCTGCTGAAGTATGAGACAAAATTCCTGTTGACTGAATGGAGTCAGCTTTACCCAGAAGAGACTTGTTTGTGGCCCTGAGGCCTGTATTTGATGCTGGAGAAAAATCTCTTTATCTAATGCTTTTCTCTCTCTCTCTCTCTTTTTTTTTTTTCTCTGAGGGGGTGAGGGGTAAGGACCAAGGAGGGAAAGCTGAAGTCCAGAATTGACAGCATGAGGGAGGATTAGACTTAGCTGTTCCTCCCACCTTTTTCTCCCTGTTGGTGTGCCTCCATGGTAATTTAGACCTGTGGCAACCATCAAAGCCTTGTGCATACCTTCTGCACAAAGGGGTCTGTCTCCCACGTGAGGGCGTTCTCTGCTGGGACAGAGTCAGTTTGTCCCCCAAAAGAAAAATCTTAAGCACCCAATTGCCTGCTTGACTGACTCCCTGACTGCTATTATGTTTCTAACCACAGTAATTGACTTTAGTAGTTATTAATGGATTATGACTGGGGAGGGGGGACAAAACCCAACACATAGCTTTGTAGCAGAGAGACCTCCTGACCAAAGTGCTGCTTTCCAGACATGGGGCCTGACGAACAAGCTGTCAAAGTGAGTGTCTTTTACTTGTTTTCCTCTGAGATGGGTGACACTGGCAAAAGGGAAAAGTTCCCTCCTGTCCTGGTGGAGAGAAGGCAGGCATTGAGCACAAACCATGTTTCCAAAGA
>VYZR01076236.1:0-10790 GCA_013400675.1 Oxylabes madagascariensis | reverse complement strand
AATCACAGTTTGAGAATTCCCCCCTACTCCTCCCGTTGGAAAGAAAGACAGAGAAGACATTCTTGACATTCTTTGCAGAGAAAAGGGGTTAAATGTCTGAATTTGGGGGTCACCATGTTATACAAATTGCAATCTAATCGTTTTTACAAGAACACACGTGTGCTAAGAAAAGGAGCCATGGACAAGAAAAAAAAGGGGATAGACAACTTTTTTTGTCCTATCTTCTTTTTTTTTTCCCCTCAAGGTTTTGGACTATTGTCATGTCCTGTTTCTCTCCCCTCCTCACCCCCGAGAGGGAGAACATTGGTTTTATAGTTAAATTGGTTCGTAAAGCAGAAGGGCTTGGTGCCATTTCTGTTTGTTTTCCCAAATAAAAGCCCCAGCAGGGTCTCTTTTGCACCGTTGTGGCTTTATTTGAAGAAACTGGCTTTTTCCCATAGCCCAGTGTGTCAGTTTATCCTCTGAACTTAACCTTACGGGAACCCAAACAACAAAAACTCACAGGGTCCCAAAGCTGGAAAGGTAAAGAAATTGTATCTTTTTATTGGACCATTTAAAATGTGTGTGGGCCAATTCAGAGAAAGCAGAAGAAAAGAAGGCAAAACTCCCTCTTCTGTCTCTCCCCTCAACACAATCTCAGACCGTCGTTGGTGTCTTTCCCCCCTACTGCCTCGAGTCCCTTCAGCTGCACTGAGGAATCAGAGAGAGGCATTTGCCCTGAAAATCACTTGAAACACCATCTCTGAGCCATTTCACTTGGAGATGCTCCCTCAAAATTCCCCAAGCCAATCCCACACCTCCCTGCAGGAATTAGTAGCCTGGTCTAAATGCAGGGGCAACTTTGGGATAAGATAAAAGAATAACTTTGCCAAGGATCTGTGTTTTTTCCTATGTACAATACAGATGTTGTTTGATCAAGCCTTTCCCCTCTTAGCATAAGTTGCTGCATCCCCTCAGTGCCTCAGCTGCTGTTGCAAAGCACTTGGAAAAGACAGCAGCTCAGCTCTTCCCTTTGGTTTTGGTGCTCTCTCCTAATTGGGTGACAGACATTGTGCAAATGCTGCACTTGGGATAATAATTTTTAAATGGATTTGTTTTTCTCTTTCTATTTGATACTCAGATCAAATATGCCAGTGTTTGGAACTGAACAGGGCTCTATACCTTTTTCTTAAAGTATATGCTTCCCACCTGTCTTGTTTCAAATAGTTATTGGGGCTGAAATATTGGTTTGGAGCTCTTTTGGCTTTCTGAATAGTCATCTGCTTATGTGCAATAGATTCTCCTCTTTGATGGATGATCTCAGTTCACGGATGGGGATTCCAGAGCAAATGAATTGTCCTCAGTTTTGCACATCTATGTTTTCAACAGATGTTCAAAATTCAGCAGTTTCCTAGAGTTTGCATAGTTATATAATATCAATTCTAGTGAATTGGGATCACCAGAAATTGAGGGTAGGGAGAAACATGTTGTTTCATCCCAGCTTTTGGAGTGTAGTTCTTCTGTACTGGAGACAGCTGGGCAAGATCCTAGGCAAATGGGCAGGTTCCAGGGAAGTAGGTGCAGACTTCTTCTGGACTCTGACTATCAGAAAGATCTCAGGGAGATCCTGACCTTTTATGGCCACACATATGGTTGCAATGGCTTGGGAGGTTGTATATAACTTAGTTAAGCAACATCCCATGGGTTACCTGGAAAGTAACCATCTGGTCTCTGCCATGACTGATCTTATTTTGTCTTCATATTAGTGAGTGACAAGGAATAGAACTTGAAACTGTTTTTAAAAAGAAGAACAAGAACTTAAAGAAACCAGCCTGTTTCTTCCCTTCAGTTTGCTTCCAGGCTGCCTGTCTTCTGGAGGTATCAGGAGAGCTATGCTCATGGCTAGGTTTCTAGCATGGAATGGAAAGAGTAAAATGTGGAAATCCTGAATAAATATCTGATTTTAAAAGTAATTTTAAAAAGTCTTGAAGAACTTGGAAATTGATCAGGATGAATCAAAGGATTCTCTATAGTGTCTGAACAAAATGCCTTTCATTGTAGGACTCATCATTTACTAGGCACATGGACTTTGTTTAAACATCTTGTTCTATGCCTAGTGCTAATACAGCTTTCCTGTGCAGGGATGAAACAGGCTGGTGGATTTGCTCTGGCTCTGTTCCATGTGGGCTGGTACTGGATTACTGTCAATATTATTCAGTCTGTCTAGATGCTAACAGTAAGTATGAAAAATTAGGAATATTATGAGATTCCTCGACACTGGAGGCCTGCCTGTGTGTTTCTCGGTGTTGCATTGGCCCAGATGGTTTGTGGTTAAATTGCTGAAATTGAGAGCTCTTGCTCTAGGCTGGTCTTCCCAGAAACTTGCACTGTCACATCTGTGATTCTGCTTCACAGAGCTCCACTGGTGCAGAGTTGTTTCTGTTGGTGCCCCCCAGCACTGGGACTGAACACAGGCACTATCTGGCCCAGGCTGCTCAGTACAAAGACAAGCAAAGCTCCAGCCATGTGTACAGGGAACTACCTGGCTTGTCTGAAGAAGATCTGGGAGTGAAACAGCTCCTTGCTACTGCTGGAGGGCCATGGCAGGGTGGGGAGATGGTGTGGCCTTTCCATGTTTGGTCTCGCTTGGTCTTCCTGGCTAACCTTCACAGCCCATAACAAGGACAAGGCCTCTGAAGTACTGAGGATCAGCCTGCCTGGGATTTGAAAGGTGTTTAGGTGAAAAAGGGGCCACAAAGGAAAGAGGGTGGCTGCTATGTTTGGCTGGTGCTGGTGAAAAAGGTCCAAGATAGCTATGCCATCTCTTTCTGTCCCTCTAAGTTGTTAGAAACCATTGGCGATGTGCTGGTGTTGCTGCTGCTGTTCTGTTGCTTGTTCATGGGTTATCTTGATGGGTTATTAAGGATTAGATGTGGCTTTTGCTCCCAAGAAAGGGGAAGCTGTTCAGGTATGAGGTTTGAGGGAAGGGAGTATTTGGGATAACCAAGAGTGGGCACTAACTTGTGATCCCAAGACTGGAAGAATTGTGGTGGCAGAATTCCTTTCCCAGCATGGGCTCAGCATGGCTGTGTATGCTGCAGGCACACAGAGCTGGTCTGGCATGGCAATAGCTGTCCAGGGACACCTTAATCTGCTGAATAAAGGGGAAATACTAATTGTGTTCTGCATCTTTTTCACCTTAAGTGTGCCCATGCCAGAGCACATGGGTGTTTTGTTTGTATGGCCAGTGTAGAGCACAGTAAATTTTCCCCTGGTGCCAGATGGTAAAGTGCTTCACTGTAGCAACTACCACATTGCCTCTGTAAATTGCCAAAGAGCTGCTCCTGTTTCCAGGGGCTGCAGCTCCCACCTGAGAGTTGCGTTGGCTGACCTGTTCTTGGGCCAGGAGAACCAAACTGAGTAACGAACCAGCAAAGCAAGGTTTACTTTGCTGCAGTAACTTGCAAGTATCTGTGCTCATTTTATGCCTAAGAGAAAAGCCAATCCTTTTCTTTGTTTCTCCCCTTTTTTGTTGCCTTTTCCTTCATTTTCTTTCATTTTTGTTACCTGGGATAGAAAGGTAAGTGGAGGGAGGAAAACTGGTGTGACTCTGTTGAAGTGCTTGGGTACCACTGCAGTGAGAAGGCATGGAGGAACACTGGGGGTGAAGCACCTGGGTGGTGCTCAGGGTCCAAGCTGCTGGTGCTGCCTAGGGCTTGCTGGGGTAGCTCATCTCTTGGGAGTAACTCCTTGCTCCTACCTGAGCAACTGGCAGAAGACTGTCAGTTGGGCAGTCTGGCCTCTTATGCATCTCACAGGTAGTCCAAGGATTCTTGTCTCGGAGAGCAGTTGACTCCTCCTCATACCTCTGGTGTATGTCTTACAACTCTGGGCCACACATACATCTTGTAGGATGAAGAAGGTTTTGTGGAAGCCTTGATAAGGGCTGTGTGCATGTCCATTTGTCCTGCTGGCTTTGCAGAATGGCAGATGGAGGGGATCTGTGTGCTTGGAAGGGCAGGGGGGTGCCAGAGCACTCATGTCCATCCATGTCTCACTCCATTGTGGATCTGATGACCCATCTGTGCCAACCAAACCCCATTGCTCTTGCTCACGGTGCTCAAACCATGAGTGTTTCAGCCTCTCAACCCACAGACAGGTGCAGAATTGCTGCTGGGTTGGTTTACAAGTAACCTTCCAAGGGTTAATGTATTGTGAGAAGGTTGCAAAGGGCTGAAGCCTGGAATCCCCTCGATCCCTTGCTTGGAGAAACACAAAGTCCAATAAGCCAGCACCCCTGGATTCGTGTTGGGGGGGATTAATTCATGCACTTGATGTTAAAGCTTGTCCGAGAGGTTTGCATGGGGGGGCCATTGCTAGGGCTGGTTGGCCTCTCTAAATGGTTGCTAGGGCCCTGGCATCAAGGTCCAATGTAGCTGCCCACAGCCACGGTCACGGAGGGAATTACACAGCCACAAAGAAATTGTTATTCTACATAATCTGCTCTTTGGAGAGTGACTGTGGGGAAACAGGCTGGCCCCAGCATGCCGCCAGCTCTGTGATCATAGAAGCGTGCTGGCTGCAAAGATCGGCCAGGGCTCGCCTTCTGATCTGGGGACACCAGGGCTCGAGGCGCTAATCTGCTTTATCAGCGATTTCTCTCTCCTGACACAAAGGTGTTTACTTGTTTTAACATCTCCCAGGACTCTATTTCTCCTTTTGTGTGGTCTTTATCCCCCGACGAGGGCTTTAGCCCAGATTACAGACAGAATTAAGGCATTTGGCGATGTGCCTCAGAACTGTGTGATGCTGGATCAAGGAGCAGAATGTAACAAAATAATGGAGGGAGATGCTGAGAGTGACCCCACTGCGGGATCCGTGCTGTTGGCTTTCAGGACTGCTTCATTGTCCTGAGAACCAGGAGGCTGTTGGAGAGGGGTGGCCATGCAACAGAGTTTGAAAAGCAGGTGCTTCAAGTTTTATTGTGTCCAGCAATTTTGATGTAGAGGGTGTGAGGAGAAGGAAAAAAATGAGGGTTTGCAATAGGTGGCCATTTCAAGCAGCTGGGCAAATTGTCCACTCCATTCCCAAGAGTCTGTCATGTCTGAATATCACTGGCTGCTGCAGCAGGTGGAATGACACTGAGACAGGCTGTGCCATGTACCTGATGCAATTCTGTATGACCCAGGGAAGGGGCTCAAGCTTCTTCTTGAACTCTGGCAGGGTGGGACCTCACTGGGCACCATCCATCTGGTGAGCTGCTGGTTCTGCACATGAACAAACAGTAGAGTGATACCACCATAAAGCACCCAGCATAGAGCTTCATGGAAATCTTGCTTTTGCTCTTTCACTACAAGCAAGGAATTAAAAAGGAAGAAAGGGTCAAGAAAAAGAGAAAAATCTAGTCTTTGGAAGGTCATCTCCAGAACATCATTGGGATGGTTGCTTTTGACCTATCATGTTCAGCCCCAGATATGGTGTTTGTAGTGTAACTGGAGGGGCTTGAGGAGAGCAGCCATGGCAAACTGGGTTGGGAGAGTCTGATTTACCTGTGGATGTGAGCTGTGTGTCAGAGATCTAGAGAAATCCAGTGGATCCAGAGAAATCCCAGTGGACAGTATTTTGAAGGACAGAGTATGGGATGGGGTTGAACAGGTAAACGGCTCTTGCAGATTATTTGGAGTCTGACTAAGCTGGGAGTTGTCTCCTATGGAAGTGGAGCCATATAATTCAGTTGTCTCCTATGGAAGTGGAGCCTGGTCACTTCTCCCAGGGAAAAGGATCCCATTCCACTGGGAGTCAACTGCGTCTTTACCTTGGCTCTTCCTCTTTCAGCTGGGACTCCTGCTGGTCACCCTTCATGACACTCTTCATGGTTAGTGGCCCAACCAGTAGCAGAAGCTGGGGGTGGGAGAGGAAAACTGTGTGGGCTTTTGTGTTCTGTTATATCACAAAAATGAGATCTGGAAGTCTTCTGTGACACCATCTCTGCTCTGGCCAGCTGAACTGGAAGGGCTTTTTGCTCTGAATGACTCTTCCCCTAATGTGTTTCATTGCAGTGGTCAGCTGTTAACCTGTTTAGGGACCGACTTCCACCGTGGAGCTGGAGTCCTGGATGTGTTTTATGAAACGCCCTCTCTTCTCCTTTCTTGTGGGTATGACACCTACATCCGCTACTGGGACATACGGACCAGCACCAGGTGAGCCTGCCCTGCTGGCGTCTGGGGCCCACACAAGGCTCCTGGACTGTCCTTGTGCAGCGTCTGGGAACTTAGCTCTCACTGAGTTAGCTCCTTCAGGCATAGGGGATGGAGGAGTGGAGGCTCAGCCGTGCTCTGGTTTGTGTTGCCCTTGCAGGAAGTGCGTCCAGGAGTGGGAAGAGCCCCATGACAGTGCCCTGTACTGCATAAGAAGCGATAAGAACCATATGATTGCCAGCGGCTCTTCCTACTATGGTGTGGTGCGCCTCTGGGATAAGCGGCAGACTCGGTGCCTGCAGGTGAGCACCGGTGGGACACTGGGCATCTGCAGAGTTTCTCAGCTGTTCTCTGGCAGCCCAATGTGCATGCCTTGTGGGAAAAAGAAAGAGGGACTGCTGGGCTGTCTTTGGGGCTAGTCCACCATGGCAAACCTAACCTATACGCAGGGAAAACCTGCTTTGCTCAGACATCTTAGCCGTTGGATCTGTAACACCAGCCGGTGTCTTTGGGCTGACCTCATCTCTGAAAGGTTAATTCTCCTGTTTTTTGCAGAGCTTTCACCTGTCTTCACCCACCAGCAGCCCAGTGTACTGCCTCCGTTTCAGCACCACCCACCTGTACGCTGCCCTGGCGTCAGCCCTGCACGTCCTGGACTTCACGGCCTCGTGAAGGGCACCACAGCTGCTTCTGGTGACCCCAGTTCAGCAGAGCTGAGAATCGGCTCAGGGAATTGCAGGGCAGGAGAGGTGAGAAAGGCCCACAAAGCTTCTGAAGGGACTTTTTTGCCTGCCAGAAAGCTACAATGAGGAGTGCACAAAGGGCCAAACTTTCTCAACCTTACCTGCCTGTTAGTGATAATAATAGGTCAATTGTCCTTTACCCTTTTTATTTTGTGCAAGTCAGGATTTGTTTTATTAACTGTGTTCCTTTTTTTCTTTTTCTTTTTCCTTCCTTTTTTTTCCTGTGGATACATCATTTGAGGGGCAAGTTGGGCCAGGATGCCCCATCAGCTGTGTGCTGGTCAGTTTGAGATCAGCCAAGCTCTAAGCATGTGAAGCAAGACTAGGCTGTGTGTGGGGTGGACTGATTTGGTGGAAAGGAAAGGTGCCTGGAGCGAGGTCCACCTTTCTCCTTAATTTACTTCTCTGACAGCTGCTTGTGTTGTCCTTCACAGCCAAGAGCAACAATTGAGCTAAAAGGCAGAGCCAGCCCTGCTTTCAGTGTGCCTCCCCAAGCTGGCCGTCAGGTCAGGCTATACACTTGGCAGGGCTGAAATGGTCGTGTTTTGCTAAATAAAACTGAAAGGAAACAAAAGAGATTGTATGCTTTGTTTCAAGTTCTGAAGGGGCTGTGATGTTACCTGCTGATTGCAGGGGCCTGGGTGGGTGGGGGAGGTTGGAGCTATTTTCAGATGCTGTCTGCCTGTCTAATAGATCTCTCTCCCAGGCTAGACTTTGTGACACTGCTGCACTGAAGGCAGTTCCTGGGAGCTTGGATCTCCTGTCACTTTTTCAAACAAGAATTCAAAAAGTGGGGTCTGTGACTCATTTGGTGCCTGCATAATGAAGCGGCAAACCAGACTAGTATGAACACCTGGATGTTATTTACTGGGATCCTGTAGGCACATCCAAGTGGGCTCTGCTCCTTTTTGTGTCATCCTTCTGAACCTGACGTGGTGACATGGGTCTCTGAACAACCATAGCTTTCAGTGTGCTCTGTGCTGTCTGATTGGATGTGGATAATGTGCTGTGAGTGAATACAGTGGTGTCTGGGGTCTGGCCCTCCTTGGGGAAGGAAGTGTGGGAACCCTACTTGGTTGAGTTTGGGTATCCTGGATAGGTAAAGGAGAGGTTTTTAACACAAAGTGAGAGCACTTCTAGGGTGAGCCACTCAGCATGGTGCTTTGTTAGTATTTAATACATTCATTTCCACTGTCAAGAGGCTGCTCTTCCCTTGTGATACACAAGAATTGGAGGAATATGTTTGCTGGAGCCCCAGACTGTAAGGAATTGTCATGGTTTGAAAGCAAGCCTCATCAGGGGAGCTATGCTAGGAGCCCATGAGCAGCTGACTTGAAGGTAGGTTTTGTTTGGGTAGTAACTGTTCAGATATGAACTGGGACAGAAAAACATTCAGAAATCTAAGCAAGGGGATGGCTGTTGGAGAGGAGTTGGTAAAGAAGCACTGTTGGGGTTGTCCCTGTGCAGTGAGGTTTCCTATGGGCCATGTTTGTACCTTCATAGAAGGATGGGCAGCTGCTGCTTCTTAGCTGGCCAGTAGCCCAGCCACTGCTTCCCCTCCGTGCCATGCAAATGGAGGCAGCTGCACGTTGGTTCCTGTGCTCTGCATACCCGTCACGTTGTGGATGGCTGGCACTAAGGAAGCAGCTGCATGTCTTCCTCCTTACCCTGATCCATAGGCTGTGCCCACTCAGGTCTAAGCATCGATGCTGTTTGCAGAGATACCAAAGTCACCAGAGCATCCTTCTGACTGCATGGAGGAGCTGCATAACTACACAGGAGGAAGCTGCTTCCAAGCACATCCTAGGCAAATAACAAGCGTGAGGAGGGAATTAGTTTTCCAAACATTACTGCCTTCCACAATGATGGCAGATGGAGAATTCCCAAGGTGTCATGTTGCTCCTGGAGGATGGGGACACGGCTGCTGGTTGTGGATGTGGTGTACTTCCTTTGCATACTACAGCTTCCCACAATTCATAGAAGGATCATTCCATCCCTGGAAGTGTTCCAGGCCAGGTTGGATGAGGCTTTGAGCAGTCTGGTCTAGTGGAAGGTGTCCCTGCCCGTAACAGGGAGGTTAGACCTAGATGATCTTGAGTTGTCTTTCCAACACAAACCATTCTATGATTTTATGAAATGAATGCATAAATCAGCAGGCCAGGCAGCAGACAGGTCAACTGCCCTGCCATCTTCCTGGGCTTACAGAGATTCCTCCAAATGGCTCTATTAACACCAGAACTCATTTTTATTAGATAAGGCAAAATAAACACCATTAAGCTGTGCCAGAGAGCTGCCCCTCACCTCAACCTCTTAGCAACCACTGCCTACTGGGTCTTACAGTCTCCATCCGCACTGTTAGCTGCCTTTATCTTCTTCAGCTCCTTCTGCAGCTGCTCTTCTGCAGCCAGGATCTCCTTTGGCTTCTGGTACTGTAGGACAGAGAGAAATGCCCTTAGCACTCCTGAACTCCCGTTCAGCCTCTGCTCCAAGCAGACCAAGTGGGGCCTGTTGCTGCCAGCCCAGCAAGGGCCCTCCTGCCAAGGGAGGCCTTGCCATTACCAGCTGCCTCTGAAGCCCATTTAGAGAGGTGGTGCCATCAAGCTAGAGACATTTGCCAAGTTCTGGAGTGTCTTTTACAGTGCAAGTAAAACTTTCCAGTTAGGTGTGGAATCCTGGCCCCCAACAACCCCGCTGGAATATCCTGGCAAGCACATCCTTGCTGTGCTCACTGACCGTATGCTCACAAGTGTTTTTTATATATATAAAAAATACGCGTCTTTTTATAATGCAGGGAGAAGTAAGAATTGCAGTTCCTCTGTCTTCCCCTCAGAGGCCTCTCACCCAGCTGCAGCTTAGTGGTGGATGCAGGTGCTTTTTGCAAGGTTTGGTCAGTAGCAAACAGAAGCTCAGGAGGACTCAAGGTGCTCCTCTTGGCCCATTTCCTCTGCACGTGCAGCCCAGCTCTGCTGCCAGGTTTCTCACAGAGGCTGTGCTCTCTGTGTAGCTGACTTCTGCACTGAATAAGCACCTGTTGCCCAAAAGCATCTGTCTGCTCCTTGCAACGAGGAGTGTGTGCCCATGTTGCTGGTCTCTTGCTTCCACCCTGTGTGTGGAAGTGTTCCCTCACTGACACAAAGCAGCAGGTGATTATTTTTTATTATTCTTTTTTAAGACTGCGAGACCTCAAAGTGCAGCAGGTCCTTGGTCTCTGATGCTCTGAGACAAGAGAAACTTAGTGTCACTGAGAGTAGAGGCTTGCTCAGGCCTGAGGGAGGGAATACATGGAAAACAGGGCACGACAGACACTCTTCCACCTGCATGTCACCTTGAGCAGCAAGCAGGGCCCCTCCTGCTGCCTGGATCTCTTGGCTAGTGTCAGCATGCCCAGTGTAATCTGAAACTCCCACCGACTGTGTGACAGAGAAGGGGCTGCATGGGTGACCCTCAGCTCTGCCTCGTTTCCCCACCTGTAAGAACTTTAGCTTCTTTGTGGACATAAAGAGAAGGGCAGAGTGCTGTTCTGCGTGGTTAAAACCTCACCGTGATGATCAGCGTGTTGTTGGCATGGGTGAAGCTCAGGGCAGCTGCATCCAAGGGGAGGTGGTATCGGTCCAGATCAGGAATAGAGAACTTTTTATAGTACCTGCAAATGAGAGAGGAGACAGAAATAAGAAAGGTGGAGTTTCTTTTCTGCCACTAGGAGTGCTGAGACACAGACTGCTGGTCTACAAAGTGTAGATGTGGACAACAGACCTCTCTCAGGGTTGGCAGGAGGCCCTTGTGCCATGTTGTGTGCCTGCAGGTGCCCCCAGGTTAGCAGGAGCACTAGATACAAACCTCCAAAATGGAAACCAGAGCTGGCAAAGTCCTG
>VYZR01076230.1:0-11916 GCA_013400675.1 Oxylabes madagascariensis | reverse complement strand
TGCTCTTTCCCTTCCCTGCTCCCAGGGTGCTGGGGGACTGGGACAAAGAGCCTTTTGTTCACCCTGATTAAAACAACACTGGAAATTAATTGGAAGCTGCACGAGAGGAGAAAAGGGCTACCTTAGCTTTGGCAAAATATAACAACTGACATGGCTACAACAGGTACTAACAGACAACCAGAGCCTTGTTTAACGCTGCAAAGTTAAAATTTAAAATACAATTTCCAGTAGATAAACGGATGAAATAATTTTAATCTCTCTCAAAATCTTAATTGTGCCAAAATACCCATTGCAATTCAGATCCTACACAATCTCTTTGGTAAGAATTTAATTTTATTGTTACCATGTCCTAAGAGAGCCTGAATTGTTCATTGTCCAGGATTGTTTTCCCTCACTTCTCCTAAGAAATCATAGGCCAGCTCTGAGATGTCAAAGGCTCTGTGGGTGTTTTCTGATGACAGCAGGTACTCCAGTGCACTGTCGTTCTCCCGGCTCCTTTTCAGGAAGTCATGGATCACTTTCCAGCGAGACAATTCCACCTCTTCCTCAGCCCACTTGTAGCTGGGGAGGAACGTAGAGCAGAGCAGAGGGAACACAGAGTCGTGGTACACCAGGACAAATGCAGACTTCAGGAATTCTTGATCTCTCTGCAGAGAAGTGTTTGAAAATACTTCAGTGCAAACACGTGGTGTTGCCAAGCACTTTTCCAAAGTATTGTACATGGGAAAAAACCCAAACAACTCACTCCCAGTTCCCAGGAAAACAAAGGGAAGAGATTTGACCTTCCTGAACACACATCCTTTATGTGGGATAAGCCTCCAGCAAATCAACAAACCTGCCCCCTGAACTCCGCCAGCCTTCCCACAAACTCAGGCACCGAGAGCCCTTTGGTGCGGGGTATTTGTATTTCTGAAAAGCAGTGCCACATCCTCCCTGCCCTGGAAGCCCAAACTCTTCTCATTTCCCTGCTGTCCTAGGTGGAGCGTGGCTCTGATCCCACTCCTTGGAGCCAGACGTGATGCCGCACCTGGGCACTGCTGTCCCTCTCCTTGTGCATGGTGTGACCTGTGTGCTCCCCTGTAAAGATCAGTTTGGAAAACTCGGAGACAAAGGGTCAGGCTAGTCAATTATCAAACACGTGGGAAAGATCCAAGTCCGAAGTGTCCCAGCCCCAGGAGCTCTGTGCCTGGCAGGGAGCATTTTACAGCTCAGCCTCACAGAACCACGCATGGGGTGAGCATTCAGCAGGCAGCAATCCTCCCATGGGAGTGGCACATGCCAGTCAGGTAGAACTGGGTGGTTCTGGGATCCCGGGGAGTTGCCAATTCCGTGAGCAGATCTGCTTTCCTTTTGGATGAATGGCCCTGAAAAAGCTGCTCTGACTCAGTGGGTGTTTGCTCTGCGTAAACGGGGAGTCATCCTTGTGCATCAATTCAGGAGCACGCTCAGGGAATGAAATATACCACTGCTGCTCCCAGGGAATCCAGGATTGAGAGCCAATGGCTTTCTCATTCAGTTCCCTGCAGCTGCTGTCCAGGGGACAGGAGGTAGGACAAGGTGTAGGTGAGCCCAGGGACAACCAGGCCAGTTCTCCATCTGTCTGTGTGCCAAAATATGGGATTACAACTGTCTGGGTAGGGCGATCTGAGGAATTTGGGGGCCTTTTCCAAGGCAGATTGTGGGAGGACTGAAGTTCAGAGTTTGGAGGAGGGAGGATGATTTTGTGGGCATACACAGCCTCTTTTGTATCCATGAAAAGCTTTTACCAGACAACTATTGGAAGCACATCAGGACAGGGAGCCACACTCTGGGTACCAATCTGTAACAGGTTCCCCCCTAACAACACTGAAATAAAAAGTTACAAGTTCATTTAATTTTCCTCCTGCTCCTGGTTTACTGTTATAAATTTGGGTGAAAAATGTTAAGAACTGCATTTACATATCTCTATTTTTCTAAATAGATGTACAGTGAGAGGAAAAGCTAAGCAGCAATTGCACTGGCAGGGAGCAGCTAGTTGGAAATACTCTGAATATACGGAAAGAAAAACCTGTAGTTCGTTACCTTCTCAATTCGCTTCAATGTTCTTTCTTTGTCTGACCAGGCACTCTATAATGAAATGTAAAATCAGACCAAGGCTGTGCAGAACTCTGTCTTCTCTCAGGACAAAAAAAAAAGCCCAATTTTTGCCTGGAATTCCTGACAAGGTAACATACCCGAAGTGCATCCATCAGGTCTGGCTGATCCAGGAGTTGAGGGAAAGTTGCTAAAACAGGATTACAGATTAAGTCTGAAACAGAAAACAAACATTCAAGGCTAAGGAAGAATCAAGATGGTTTTCAAAGTATTGGCACATCCAGGTATTCAACACATCCCCTCCTGTCCAATTATTCCAAAGTGAACATGAGCTGTATAGTTCTCCAGAGTGGGGAAGGAGAACTCTCTAAAACCTGTTCTGACTGCAGCCAATTCTCAGTGGCTGAGAGAGGAGAGGAGTTAAACTAGGAGAGGAGATACACAAACCCCAGTGCTGTGTATTGGGAATGCCAGCAAACACGAGCCCTTCCCGATTTACCTGCCAGGGGTGTTTTCCCTTATTTCTGCACCTGTCCTTTTTATACACAGCTGCAATTGTCCTGCTTGGTTTGGATGTTATGGATAAACATGCTTGGGTTCTACCTCAGCCTGGCATGTCTGATGTGGCATTTGGCATTTTAGGAGAACCAGGGACCAAGTGCACACTGGATTTTCCCAATGGGGCACATATCCCACTGCACACGTGTCTTGGTGCTTTTTGGGTCACTTCCATGAGAAATCACTCTACTCCTGTCATTTTAATTAATGAGACCGTGGATAAGATTCCAAGTGACAGAGAGCAGGATTTTGGCTGAAGTGTTTTCTTTATCATGTGATTTCAAATATTGAATGCACACTTGTTTCTTCACCTTGAAGCTGATGGGAAGTTTGGTAAACAAAAAGCATTTACTAATGCCAAAACATTTCAGGGAAGAGAGCCAGGACAGATGACTTCTGGGAACTAGAACAGACATTTTCAGATGTGTATTCCTAAAGTGATGATGAATTTTGAAATAATTAAAACCTTCTTTAGTTGCACAGCTACCAGAACAACTTCTGGGATAAAGCTGTTCAATGACTTCAAATGAACTCTGAATCCAAAGGGATGCAATTTGACTCAAGGAGAAGTTGTCAGCCTGATCTACTGTCCTAAATTATGAAGACCAAATCAGCTAAGTGTGGCAGTTCTCACCTATGTAAATTTATATGTAGTACATTTAAGAAATGTGATTTTTTCTTATTTCAAGTTTGTTTTAAAATGGAGAAGGCTATAAACTATCATTAGTTCTGTTGAATAATCAGGGCAACACACTGAGTTCTAAAACCAGAGTTCTCCAACTTCTGTCTCTCCCTACTGTCAGTAAGTTGATAATAATTAAAAAATAAAAATAAAGAGGATAACTTAGCCTGAGTGCCAAAAACATCTCTTACCCAAGGGAGACTCTGGAGAGAGTCATTCCCTGGAAGAACCTGATCTACCTCTAGTGCTCACCTGTGCTTTGCATGCTCATCCTGTCCTTCAGGAGGACATCTCCAAGGATTTGCCGATAAAACACCAGGAGATGGATGTAGCACATGCCCCCAACTAATGTTTCAGGGAGAAAACTGTTGGGAAAAAAAGGGACAGCAGTTGAGATGTTTATTGCAAACACTGCAGATTTCTCTAGGCTATCTGGAATACTTTTTCATTTTATGGAAGCACAAGGACTCACTTCAGGACGTCTTTTGAGTGCACACTTGGTGACTTCACTTTCACCAGAAGCACAGGCTGTCTCCTGAGGCTCATAAACTGCTGAAAAACCCCAGAGCCTGCTGCAGGAATAAACATCCCAGATTCAAACAATCAGTTTGAAACAACAGTAATAATTATATTACAAAAATGGGCATTTCAGTGGGTTGAGAACTCTTTTGAGTTTAGTTTGCCTGGCACCACCCAGCTCCCCACAGCCAAGGCAAAAGCAGATAAAAAATGAAATACATGCAAAAATAGAACACAGAAACCCAAACCAGGCTGTGGGGACTGTTGTGAAGGAGATGCAGCATTAATCACATTATTATATTTATATTATATTGAAAAGAAACCACACCTCTCCTTGATATTGATGGGTCAACCTCAATGCCTCTCTCATAGGGAGTTCCACCACTCAAGACCAGCTCAAACATCCTGTCAATAAAGATATATTTGAAGCCTGTATTGTGATATTGGGAATTCAACTATTTTTGAAATTTGATTATACTGGGAGGTCAATTATTTTAAAAGCCAAATACAACATTGTTTCTTTTCCACAGCCCAAATATTTTTATTGTTTGGAATTTAACAATTGTTTCACTAAAATGGTTTTAAGGAATCATCACTTCAAGAATTTAAATCTTCCATATTTAAAATTTGTTAAAGAATAATGTAACCCCAGTTCTGCCAAGAGTAAGTCACTGCTGAAACAAGCATGAAATTTAATCTGTAATACCATGCTTACTTAATAAAATAGTAGAACAATATTTTAAAAATGAGACTTTTAGAAGAGATTTAGAGACTTCTAGAAAAGAAGTTGTAAAAGTAGAGGTGTCCTGTGGGTATTTTTTTGCGCTGTAACCCAGATAAATTCAGAATACATATACACAATATATATATGTCTACCAATATTTGGTAAAAACGGAGTCTTGAAAGTCTGAGCTAAAATGAATTATTTCTGTCAATAAACAGAAAGTTTTCCTACATTTAATAAAATAAAAATACATACTCTTTATTTTTCTTTCAGATGACTGGACCCACTAATCATAAATCAGCTGCAAAATATAATTCACACTCCAAGAGCAGTGAGAGATTCATTCATAGCAACTCCTACCTGACTCCAGGTCTCAGGAACCAGTCTCCCAATTTTCACATGGGAAAGGGATAATGCAGCAAAGAAGAGCCAGAATCATAAAGGACTGGTCTGGATGCCCCTTGCCCGAGCAGTGTGTAAGTATGAAAGATGAGCTTTACTCTTAGTCTAAATGATCATACAGATCATTTAGTCATACAGATGCATGTACACCTATGTGTAAATACAGGGAGAGCAGGAAAAGGCAACAAACTCACTTGGAAGGAACAGGAATCCCACTGGAAGTGAAAAGCTTCAGAAAGGCCCAGCCACAGCTCAGCTCTCCTCTGTCACCTGTTAACTAGAAAAAAAGAGGAGTAAATTATTTGAGCAGCTAACCCAGAATGAGTGACCGAACCACAATTAATAACAGTAACCACATCAAAATTGTTGTAGTTATCCCCCTTTTCCTCTTTCACCCTTGTGTGTTTAAAAATCACATTCTGCCTTCTCTGAGGGTAGTTTTTCTGGCTTTACCATCTATTGTCTTACTACCTGTTGTGCTTTCCAGCAGCATATCCCAGATGGACAGGCTCTATCTGTGTAAAGTGGAGCTGGAAACCACTGTCCATGCTGCTGAAACAGTTAAAACTCTAGTTTTCAAACTGTATAGGAAATTAGTCTGAAATAAATCAGAGATGGAAAACTGCAGGAGTGAAGAGAGAATTAGTCCATTGTGATCCCATGGCATGGGATCTTTGGCACAAGTTATGTCAGTGTAGGTACAGGGACACTCGTGTCCATGAGTCAGAGGGACTTTTATTCTCCAATTAGAGATATTCTTCCATCAGAGAATCCCAGAATGGTTTGGATTGGAAGGGATTTTAAGGATCATCTTGTTCCACCCCTTGCTATGGACAGGGACACCTTCCACTATCCCAGGCTGCTCCAACCCCTGTCCAACCTGGCCTTTGACACTTCCAGGGATCCAGGGGCAGCCACAGCTTCTCTGGGCAACCTGTGCCTGGGCCTCCACACCCTCAGAGGGAACAATTCCTTCCCAATATCCCATCTATCCCTGCCCTCTGATAGTGGGAAATCATTCCCCCTTGTCCTATCACTACATGACCTTGTGAAAAGTCTCCCTCCATCTTTCCTGTAGGCTCCTTCCAGGTAATCCTATTCTCTAATCCTGTTTTCTAATGAGGGATATTCTCTAGTCCTATTCTCTAACTGGGGACAGCTGGTTCCCTTTATAAACTTGCACTTAGAGCGATTTCCACTGCACCTTCCCACACTCACATTGCACCTGTATGTGATGCCAAGCTCAAACAATATCCCAATGTCTGAAGACAGGGAGCTGGACCTGACAAAAGAGTCACCATCAAGCAAGCTGGGTAACATGCCCATCACCTAATACAGAGAGAGGGAGGAAAAAAAAGAAGTTAATGTACCTACAAAAAAAAACCCAACTTGATTTTAAAGGCCATCAAGCACATCCCTCATTCAACACAAGATCTCAGACCCAATCCCACTGCATATAAAAATGAGGAGAGAACCAATTCCAGTCAAAGCCTTGCTCCCCTTGTTGTCTTTTCATGGAGCGCAGCTGTGCCACCAAGGAACACTTCAGTGACACTGAAGGAAGCTGTAAAAAGCCAGTGGCTATGTCACCTACCCTTGGAGAAAAGGTCCAAGTCTGAGGATTTTTAGGCAGCCATGTAGCTCTTACTGTGTGAATGTTACTCAGCACCTAAAGTGGAGAAAAAAGCTAAGGCAACTTTTTCTGGAAAGCCCTGCTGCTTCCAGAAAATGCACGGTTATCCCAGATGGACCCAACACTGCACACAACAAAGACAACTGGAAGAAAACTGCTGGATAATCAGGGTTATGTTTTTTTATAAAAAGCTGCTCTGCACACACAGAAAGGAACAGAAGATCAAGGGCACATAGAGGAATCTGACCCTGACCTAGCAGCTCCCAGGCCCATCTCAGGAGACAGATCAGCCAGGGAAATGCTCCAGCAACACAAAGGAGCCAGGACGCACAATGGCAGGTGGAGGACCCAAAATCAGGGACTCAGAGAAACGGAGCTCCCACCCCAGCCCCTCCCAGGGCCACCCAGCACAGCCCTGAGCCCCAGGGACTGGGTGTGACTCTCACCTTGAGTCAGGAGCAGCTCCCTGGCTCACCTCGTATTGCTCAGGGGCATTTTGGGGCTGCACCTGATTTACCATGAGAGGAAAGCAGAGGCAGAAAAAGGGAGGGATCAAGTGCTTTGTGGAGTACCAAGGGTGGGAAGCAGGGCTGAGTGCGCTTGCCTGGCCAGGCTCATCAATGCAGTCTGGCCTGTTGTATCATTCAATTCTATTTTTCTGGGTGAGTGGGCTCAAACAAGACTCATCTGAGCATAAATTAAGCAGCTTGGGATACCGGTTCTGTGTGTCTCTGAGTGAGACGGAGAGGAACCAGAACCTGAAGAATCCTGGAAGTCCCAAACCTCCTCCAGTCCTTTTCTGGGAAGCAGACACGTTCTTTACCCGGCTGCCGTCGAAGAGGCAGAGCCGGACATGCCGGCTGAGGACCCGCACGCCAGTTCCAGGGAAAGGGATCATCTTGCAGCTGCATAAAGTGACAATCAGGGACACTCGGGTGGGTCTAGGATGGATCTGAAATACAGCAGAAGGAGGATAAAACCTACAGGGCCCTTTGCACGTGTTTTGGACACAGTTTGTGTTTATGGACACAAAAGGTGTCCATAAACATCATCATGGAGGTGATTCTCCCAACCACAAGCCCAGTGCAGTGGTAACAGCAGGATTTCTTCACGGGCCTTCAGCTCCACCCCAAGGATGTTTTAGTGCGACAGAAGGTCTCAGCAGAAGAAATATTCCAGAAATGGTGCAAATTAAGACATAATCATTAGCCAAAAGGAAAGAAGGCAAATTACGTTTGTGTCCTCCCCTTAGCAGCAATACTCACAGTATTTCTCTCAGAGTTCCACACTAAGTCTTTGAAAGCCAGCTGGGATGGAGTAAGCTCAGGATGCAAGTAGTAACTTGCTCGAAACTCTTCACCTACAACAAGAGTAAATTTAAAAACTCTTCGTTTTTCAAATGATCTTCATTGCGCCAAATAGGACAACACCCAAAATTCATATCCAGTTGAATATTTGACTAAACAAATCTATGGAATTATCTGCCATGAGCACTGTTTACTACTTGTGAGTGTTCTGAAGTATTTAATCCCAAAAGCACAATAACTTAATTTTAAAAAGAGATTAAGCAACTTTAAACACAAAGACTAACAAAACATGAGGTGTCAATATATTTGGTGAAGAGACTACAAAAGACCTTTGAGAAAAAGGGAAGATTAAAATTAAAGAAAAAAACAAAAAAAAAACAAAACATCATTTCCTGCACAGTCAACAGGAACAAATTTCCAAAGAGGAAACTCTTTAAAATCATGAGGAAATTTGTCAGGATTTCACATTGATAAATTAAAATTTAAGAGGAAAAAATCTTTTACATTATCTGATAGGTCAAATATAGCCAGTTAGCCAATTAATTAAAATTAAGCAATATGGATTGGGGTCCAACAGGCTGGTGACCAGGGTGAAAAAGCCACCACAGACACCTGAGAATCCTGAAAGGCAAAATCCTTACCTCCCTCCAAGAGCTGGAAAAGCATGGATGGACGGAATCCTGCAGGAACTGCCCCTGTGGTGGTCAGTATCTCCACAGTGTCATTCTAGTAAAAACAAAGAAAAAAGGATATTACTGCTCCTGCTATTTAACAGCAAATTTCATCCTAATTTACAGCTCTGTTTAGAACCAGAAGCTTGGGATATCAGTCACCTCCTCTGAAGCATTTCTGTGGCATTTCTTGCTACCAACAACAACCAAAACACAGATGTTAATTAAGAACAATGGTCTGTAATATGAGACACAGTGTTTGGGAAAAGGCATAGCATGTCTACAAAATAATGAAGATTATGGCAGGTGCATGTGCAGTGTAAGAAGGGCACCTACCTCTGTGATGGCTCGGACAGCACTCCAGTGGGAATCTGTTCTGGAAGAAAATAAAGGGATTTATAATGAACAAAAATTTTTGTTCACGTGAACAAAAATTTGACCACTAAATATTGCTCTGTTTTCAAATAGCAGCAGCTTTGTAACCATATCTGAAACATTCCATTTACCTTTTTTTAATTTCAGTTCCATCTGCTGTTTCATCCACCACTTCTATGTGCTCTTCTGACTCCTCATGGCTTTCTTCCTCTTCCTTAGGAACCTAGAATTCACATTTAAAATGGCAAAGGGCTTGATTTCTACCCAGTTCTGGTCTTAAAAATGCCTTCCCCAACCACAGCCCATGTTAATGTAAGTTCAGGAAAAACAAAGTAAGTTTAGAAAAGGAGATTTTCTCTCTGTGATGCAGAAAATTGTCCCACATTTACATGGACTCCCATTTCAGATAAATTATTAAAAACCCAAATTAATCCACAGCAACTTGGAGTCTTCAGAGCTGACCTTTACTGACAAAGATTCTGACTTTTATATTCAAGAAACTTCTGTGCCACAACTTCACAAGGCACAGAAATGCTGCTTTTGATGGATATCTCCATCCCCATGGATAAAAACATGGGGTTATTTCCCAATAACTAGCTTTATTTCCAAACAACACACTGCACTGTGACCCATTTTGTGCAGATATGTGATCACTAATCTATATAAAACAGCAGAGATTAGGACAGAGGTTGCAGCACACCAACCACAAGGTAGGTCCTGGGAACGAGGCCTCTCTCCCCTTTGGAATTTTCAGCTACCCACCAGCCATCCGCCTTCTTGTCATGTATGAGCAGGATTTCACCTTTCTTTGGCATCGGAGGAAGAGACAGAGACAAAAAAACAACCAAATATTTAAATGAAAAAGGACTTAATTCCAACTTCTCCCCAAATCCAACAACTGGCTGAATCCCAAAAGCATAGGATTTCATTACAGATACTGCTTAACTCAGAGTGATAAGCAGTAAAAACCCTTTACAGAGAGATATTTACCACAAATGTGAGATCCCCTTCCTGCTGGGCGTCAAAGTTTCCGACAGCAACACATTCTCTAACATTTGGATTATTCAACAACTTCTCATCTTCTTCTTCAGTGTCTTCCTCCTCACTTTCTTCATCTTCACTCTCCTCCTCTTCTTCATTTCCCTCTTCTGCACGAGGACCTTTCTGGTGTTCCTCGCTATCCAAAACAAATCAAACTATTTTTTAGTATCATTTCCACCAAACTTTTTGAAATGCTGTCAAGCCTCTGCAAGGACGTTTTTCAGATATAGCATTTTCATTCCTGTGTTTTGCTCTCTGTTCTGAAGAAAATCCTCCAAATCATTTATTCCAGCCATTATCCAGCACCCTGAGAAAATCCCAGTAAGTCATAAATGACTTCTCTCCTGAGCACTTCTTTTTTATCCATTATTCTTCAGCAAATTAAGGGGGTGAAATAATGATTTTTCAAGGTCCATTCCAGCCATCCTTTAAAAAAACCAGGTTGCATTTGTATGTTTAAGCTACTTACCCATGGTAATTCTTTGTCACATTATCCTGATCCAAGACAAGAAGGAGTTTCTGCAGCTGCTGGGAGAGCTTTAGCAACAACTTTTCTTCCTCTTCCTTCCTCTGGCTGTAGTTCCCCACCGGCGCGGGCTCATCAGCCTGACAGAGAACCCAACAAATGCCCCAAAGACTCAAAGCTCCCCAATTAAAGAATCAAAGTTCCTCTATAAATTAAGTTTCCCAGACATGCCTTACAAGCTTTCCCCTTCCTGGGTTGCTGTCACTCCCTCTTTAGACAATTTTCTTACGCTTTCACTCTGCCAGGGTGAAATTCTCTGTTAAGTTTTCACCTGGGACTTGGACAAAATAAAGCATTAAAGTGAGTTTTAAAATTACATAAATGGATATAAAAAATATAAATTGGAGAGATGACAAGCAGGGATTGTGCAGTGTTGGGCATTGCTCTTGTCCTGAGGCATCTAAAATGGAACGTTGATTTTCTTTAAACACTTTCCATGATGAATTTTGGAGAAAACCACAAATTAATCTCCATACCACAAATTAATCTCCATACTTACTTTTTTCAAAGCATGGAGAGTGTTTGTATTCTCTTCCACCAATTTCTTCAGCTGTGTACATCTGCATTGAAAGCAAGACAGGCAGATGGTATTTTATTAAAATTCTGATCCAAACCACAGCTGCTGACTGAAAGGTGTCATTCTAGGCGCTGTGTGTCCCTTCAGGTCGAGAATTCCAGGCCCGAACAGCAGCATTTGACAGAATCCAAGAACAGCTGGGATTGGAATGGACCTCTGGAGCTCACCCAGTCCAACCCCACTGCTCAGGCAGGATCACCCAGATCCTGCGCCACTTAAGGCGACGAGGGAATGCATCCAGGTGGATTTGGGATGTCTCCAGAGAGAGACACTCTACACCCTCCTTGGGCAGCTTATCCAGTTCCCTGCTGCCCTCATTCTCCCTCACGTTGAAGTGGATCTTGTGTTTAAATTTATGGCCATTGCTCCTCATCCTATTGCGGGGCACCAGCGGAAAGAGCCTGGCACCATCCCCTTGGCACCTGCCTTGGAGATATTTACATGGATTGGTGAGATCCCCTCTCAGTCTTCCCTTCTCCAGACTGGGCTGGAGGGAAGAGGGCTGGGAAAGAGGCAGTCTGGAAAACAGGAGGGAGAAGGGGCAGGGACAAAGCTGTACAATCGGGAGAGAAAAGGCACGGAGAGAACGAACACTACTGAGGGTACAAGAGGGGAGGGCGAGGGCAGCGCCCAGGCGGTGGGGTCGAGGGATGGGGTTCGGGATGGGGTTCGGGATGGGGGTCGGGATGGGGGTCGGGATGGGGGTCGGGATCGCCCTCACCTCAGCCAAAGGGCCTCCCGCTGCCCGGGGGCTGCAGCCGCGCTCTCCGCCCGCAGCGCCTCCACCTGCGACAGGGGACAGGGGCGGTCAGGGGGCGAGACACCCGG